>MDKJ01168947.1:0-30816 GCA_005239525.1 Nicotiana knightiana | reverse complement strand
TGTTTATAGCTAATAACATGCAATTCTAGGTGTTGAAGATGTGCAAGGACTAATTACTAGTTGCTTAGAACAGGGGATTGTGCTGTATTCAGACTAAGTGCAGTTAAATAGATACGATCCTATAGCATGATATCTAATGCAGCATGATGCATAATAACTTAAATAGGATTTCTAAATGCACATAGAATCACAGCATTATGCACAGTTTTAGGAATAGCATAGGGGATATATCTTTAATGGTTGTTTACCTAGAACAGGATCTCTACGTGTATAGCATGATGAGACATGATTGCAGTTTATTTATCCTAGGACAATACTTCTAGTGAAGTTTCAGAATACGGGCAGAATCATGTAATAACAACTGATTTTATTATTTATCCTATAGGTAGGATTTCTAAGCGTAGATAAGATGTTGAATACACATAAATCCTAAGTAGCATGATATCTAATGCATGGAATGGTGTACCTAATCATGGTTGCTATTGCGCATAGAGAAAATAAACCTAGAAGCATGGTCTCTACCCTTAATTATACTACATCATGCATATTACCCATCCATTTTCACTATCATACCCCTGAGTTGTTTACAATTAACTATTACAGACCACTGAATATGAATTACACAACTGAAATAGAAGAAAAATAAGAATTTAACTATAGGGAGCCTACAAAATAGACTCAAGTCTCCAGGTCCTCAATGCCAGGGAATTATTTCACAACCTTCTCATAATCCGGGTGTGTCAGAGTTCCCTAAGGACCTTAAGGGCATCCGGGCAGTGCTCACACCCAGATTTCATAGCCAAAATAGAGCAAGTGCAGTGTGGAATGGCCAGCCTCTATGTGTCAAAGCTCAGAGGGAGCTCAAGGGTCCCAAGGCAATGCTCACATAGAAGGAGCAGAACCTAGACTTCTAAGAGTATATGTGAGAGTGTTTTTTATTTTTAAAAGGTTTAAGTAAGAAAATAGTTTTGAGAAAGGGTAAGTAAGAAAAACATTTTTGAAGAGGGAAACTTGATTGGAATAGAAGTTCAACATCACACAAAGGACCAGGGATAGTCCAACAATCACAAGCAGGTGTAATGGGATTTGAGGGAAAAATACAGAGCATGTGAGGGAAAACATGTAGCAGGCAGAGACACATATAGGCATGCAACCAGAAGCTCCTAAGGGTTCAGGGGATCAGGGGTACAGTAAAATACCAGATTAGATTAACACCAAACAACTAAGACCATGATTAAACTAATGTACTAGTCATAGGCATGGAGATTCACATAAGAAGCAGGTGATAAGTATACAGAAATATGTTGGTCATAGACAAGTGAAGCATAAACTTAACAGGCAGAGGGGAGTTCAGGATCCTAGTTATATATTGAACAACAGAATAATAAGTAAAAGAAAATTAGAAACATAGTGAATTGCAACAGCAATAGAAACATGTTGGTTTGAGAACTGAAATCTGAATTAGAACATACCAGTGAAGTGAAGATAGCAGTAGCACAAACAGGAAGTAGGAGATGCACAATAGTTAGCCTTGGCTTGCCGCCGGCTAACTTAGAATAGTAGTAATTAGCACAGAAGAGAGAGAGAGAGAGCAGAGAGTTATTTAATTGTGAGAGAGAGAGAGAGTTGAACATATTAGTTCGTGTCTCTGTGTAAGTCTGCCTTGGAATGAATAGAGTATATATATAGTTTGAAACTAGGTGAAAATAAGGGTAGGAATCAAATTAGCCATAATTAAGGGACTGGGAACCAATCAGGGCATAACCAGCCTAAGTACTCCCTTGAATTAAGGAGTTATTCAAACGGTAAGTAACAAATAAGGAAAGGAGGTAAAACAGTGTTCATGACAAGCAATTAAGTATCCCTTAATTGAAGGTTGAACCCAAACGGCTAGTAGGTAAGCATAATTAAGGAAAGTTACCATGCATAGGACATGTAAGAAAATAATTTCAGGCCAAATCAAGCAAGCAATTAAGGAAGAAATATCAATCACAGTAACAAATCAAGGTAAGAAAAAAACAAGTTAGGGGTTGGAAATCAGAAGAATATCTCATGAGAGATCAGTAGGGCTTTTCGAATCATGGTGAATCAGAAATTCAAACAACTAGTGAATAGAGACTCTTATGTATAGCAGGAATGATCACATTATAAGAAAAGATATAAGTCAGGCAACAATTAAGCGACAAATAACACAGAATCAAGGACTCGAGCAAACATAATATTAATTGAAGAGAATCAACATGAAACAACATGGTTGTTAAGCAAGAACACAAAAACCCTAGTATAAGAAATTAGGGATCATGTGAGCCAGAGAAGCAAGAAGAACCAAATACAAACAACATAGGATAAAGATCAATGAAACATAAGCACATATGCGAACACGCAAGCAAACCAGTAGTTTTCAGGGTTTTACGTCTAAAAAATTAGGGTTTCACACAGATACTAGTACGAATCAACAGAGTAGACATGATACACACAAAAGAGACGAAGAGTCATCAACCCTAATAGGAAAAACAGATTAATATCATCAGAAATTCAAGCTATTCGTGACAATCGAACACATGTACTGACCACTCCACAAGGAAAAGGTTTTAATAATGAAAAATGTGAGGGAAAATCATGAGATAGTGTCAAAGAAAACCATTTTGAAAAAAGGTTTCAGAACCCTAGTTAAAAGTGAAGAACCGTTTTGAAAAAATAGAAGATATTTAAAGGAAACATCATAATAACTCGTAATATGCATAGATCTATTGTAGATCTGAAGGAATCGGAAGTTTCAAACCTCAGGGTTTCAAAGAAAACCTCAGAGAAAATGAGAAGAACCTCAAATGTCACTGGCTCAGCCTCAAAGGTTACAAACCTCACTCGAAATCAAAACCTTTGAGGTCTGGGGTAAGCAGGAACACCATGGGTGTGAACACGGGTCCTCTCCCCTCGAGGGCCTTAGGGATGACATTACCGGCATAAGGAAACCATAGGAGGCAGAGGGTGGTGAAGGTTTCGAGGTTTCCGGCGAAGGGATGGCCGGAGAAGATGAAGAGATCCATCAGAATCTGAAGAGACAAGAAGTCTCTAGAAGAGACTAGAGATAGAGAGAGGGAGAGATTTAGAGAGATGAGGGACCGGTGAGAATGAGAGGGGTTGGGGGGGTTAGTCTAGGTTAATTAAGGTAACAAAAATGTGGGTCGTTGATCTAATTTGATCAACGACTCAGATTGGTTTGGGGTTGGGCCGGGTAGGATATTGTATTGGGCTTGGGGGGTCTGGGCTAGTTTAATTGGGTTAGGGACCAGGATTAATTAGGTTGGAATTTAAATAAAGAATGGTTATTTGTTGAATACTCATTAAAATTAGATAAATAATTAATAACAATAGCTAATAATCATATAAAAATGAAATTAAGGCTAAATAGGTGAAATTAAGGTAATTAATTAATATATAAAATGAATAATTATTGATTTAAATGGCATAAAATGTATAATTATGCTATAATTGCAAATTTATTGTAATTATGGTCAAGTAATGCCAAAATGGTCAATTTGTGAAATAATTAAATACTAATAATATTAAAAAATGATATTTCGAGCTGGGAAATATTTTGAAAATTATTTATAATATACTTCATGAATAATTATTGAATATAAAATACTGAATAAATTGGAAAAGAATTTAATAAGAATATGAAAAATTACGGAAAAATATCAGTTATTATAAAGAGTGATTTTGAAGGTATATATGCAAATTTTAAAATAGTTTGAGGAAAAATTGGGTATCAACAAGTTCGAAGTCTGAGAAGCGGAAGACATTACGGACAGGATCCCACAAGGTCACTAAATCCTTGATTAGATCATTGCGTGGCTTAACTTTCATCATATCTATGAGAGCACCCAAATATTTGACTACCCAGTCTTGACCCTCTTTGTCTAAATCATACCACCATATTTGGAGTTGTAGTGGAGCTTGCTCTATGGCATTCAATGGTGGATTCTGGACGGTATTCATTATGTGCCTGTGAGAGGGTAGGGTTAACGTTGACTCTAATTTGAAGGACATACCAGCAGACTCTTTTTTGCAAGAACCAGTTTTAAATTTTTAAAGAAAGATCAGCTAAAGGTGGTTATTTGTGCAACATCGGCCAAAACGGTCATTTTTGCAATAGTGGCCCCTTCTTACTTTTGAATAAAGTTTTGAGGCCAACGTAAGGCACTTTTCTGGGAAAAGTGATGCTTTATTGACAAACATGTTCATTTTTAGCGAGAATAGCCCTTCGACAATGTAAAGTGCTCTAAGGCTATTCCGGCGAAAACGGCACAAGACTTTACTGAAACTGGGTTGATTTGACCAACAGATATACTTTATTACATTATTTGGGTGGAAGAACTGGGGTCGACACCGATAAGGTTTGCCTACATATCTCACATCTAGTGAAAATCAGACTCGCGTAGTTCGATCAGTTTTGACATAATTGGAAAGACATGATATTGACTTACTTCCACTTTTGAATACATTTTATTTTTCTCCTTTTTTTCTTAAAATTTTTGGCAGAGTTTCGAGGCATTTTTCAAATACCGGGATTTTCAGAACAGGGTGAATTTTCTGTTCTACCTCACTTTTGGTTTTTCTGTTATTTTTATTTCCTTAGCTGGTCAACACACAAGCCGAAACAAATAAATGTACACGTATCAGGTAAGATGCATCAGGATGGTATTTTATTTCGGGTACACCTGTCCTAGATAGACCCAACGCCTTTGTTAAGTCCCCTAAGTCAAATGCACGTGATGCAAATAAGCGTTCCTACTAGGGATCCGGCATGAGGTTTTGTTATTCTAGTTTTAAAACCTGGGGATGTGTTCTAGACAAGGATTACCCAAGCGGACAACTTGAGCCGAGGTGAGAGAGATGTACCGGGAGCACAAAAATCTATCCGGCCTAGTGGTTGATCCATCCTTGTTCTATTTGGAACGACATCTAACAGAAAAGTGGGACACGCGAATGTGTGCACCAATTTTTTTAGAAGACTCAGAAAGGAGGCGTAAGAAAACAGTTTAATATAATTCAAATAATATCAAAGCAGTAAATGAGAAGTTATTAGCACATTAGACCCACGAAATACAGTAATATCACAATCAATAAAGCCAAGTAAAAATCACATTTAAAAGCTAGAATTCTTGAACCCTGAACCAGAGATTCTGGGTTCAATTCCCAGTAGAGTCGCCAGAGCTGTCACACCTCATTTTTCCCATTAAAGGGGTATATAGGGAGTTTCATAGGTCCGCCTCCGCCGTAGGGGATTTCCGGCAGCGGGGAAAGAGCGGCGTTTAGGGTTTCGGTGATTTTTTTGGTGTAGACTTGTTGGTTTTTTATGGGGTTTTGGGTGAAGTGATGTTTAGGAGGAGCAAAGGGAGAGAGTAAGGTAGATTTTGGGTGGATTTGGGGTAGTTTTAGGTTTCGCCTCCGCCTTAGGCAATTTCCGGTGGCACCGTGGGAGGAGGATACTAAGGCGGCCAGGGTTTGGTGGTGGTTTTGGGCGGAGAGGCAGCGTTAGGGTTTGGGGGCGGCTAGAGAGAGAGAGATGTGAGAGAGTGGGGGAGTTTGTAAATGAGGGGTGTGAAGGGTTTAGGACATATATATACTTAGGGGGAGGGGAGTTCTGGGCCATTAGATCTATCAAAAATCAACAACGTGGATTGATTGGTGCTAAACAGTGTCGTTTAATCAAGTGAGGGTTGGACCGGTTTTACGGGGTTGGGATTGGGTATCTGTTTGATTTTTTTTTTTTTTTTTGGGGGGGGGGGGGGATTAGGCTTGGTTTAACACTAGCCCAGTCCGGTTTTAGGCTAATTAAATCCTTCTTTTTAATTTATTTTAAAATCTAACTAATTTTAATTAAATTCTAAATTAAACACTAAATCATCTCAGATTATAAAATTACACTAATTATCTTTTTGTATTATTTACACAATTAGTCAATCTTAAGTTTTAGAAAGAAAAATCACTAGTTTTAATCATTGAAACTAAAAATGTCAAAAATAAACAATTTTTGTGATTTCCTTTAAACGATATAATCAAATTAAGTAATTAAGTATTAAATTAAATTAAATTAAAATCTAATAATTCAAGATGATGAATATTTACATATTTTTTTGTTACTTTTTCATAATTTTTAAAAAAAAATGAAAAATGCAACTAAATGCAAATAATTTCAAATAATTACCAAAAAATACTTTAAAAATCTAAAATAAATAGGACTAATTTATTTATTAATTTTGTAGGAATATTTTTATAGGGTAAAAAATTAAATGCTCACAACCGTTCTCCTTAGTATATGGAGTCGAAGCTTTGATCTCGGTCGAGGTCGTGGAACCTAGTGCCAGGTTTCGATACACAACGGAAGAATCGAATCATGAGGATATGAATACAACCCTTGAATTACTGGATAAAAACGGGAAGCCTCCCAAGGTACAATAATCGAAGGGTCAATCTTCGCCACTTTAGAATAGGGGACTTAGTTTTGAGAAAAGTCACCCTCAATACTCGAGACCCAAACGAAGGAAAACTCGGCCTAAATTGGGAAGGGCCATATCAGATCCTCGACATCATCAGAAAGGGATCCTACAAGCTTGGCAAGATGAACGGCAAACAACTGCCAAATAATTGGAACATATCACCCCTCAAACAATATTATTGTTAAGGTATGACCTTCTCCTTTTTCATTTACATTTTATACTAACTTGTCGCAAGTGTTTGATCGAAGGCATTGAAGTTTTCTCCAAGCATGAAGTACTTAGATCTGAAACCACGCGTTGCACTCTTTTTCCCTTCGACTGGTTTTTATCCCAAATGGGTTTTTCTGGCAAGCTTTTTAACGAGGCAACCATTGTTCGTGCTAACTTAGAGTATCCGAGGCTTCTTTACAATCAACTTAGAATATTGGGGGGGCATCTCCCTCGGATATTATATTTTCAAGTAAAATACTTCATGTCAATAGGATCCCGATAGGTAAATTTTGTAAAGGGCCAAACGGTCGAATGAACCATGTCCATGTATATTACTCGAGCCCTAGTGGCAAAACATGTAGCATGTATGATCTATTGAAATAAGTATTTTTTCCTTACCAGATGTTCCATGCTGTCACGACCCCAAAACTACCCAGTCGTGATGACGCCTATTGCAATACTAGGACAGCCAATATTATACTTAAGAAATAAAGTAATCTTTAGTTAGAATCATCACTAACACGATATCTCATTAACAAGTCGTTTAAGCATTTTTAAAACAAAAGATGATAAGTCAAATACCTAAACACAGCCCAAAAATCCCGGAGTCACTGGATCACGAGCATCTAAAGAAATTACATAAGTCTGACAATATCTCTAATACAAAATAATTCTAGGGAATGAAACTACTACAGAAGTAGGAAGGAGAAAGCAGGGTTGCGGGCGCATGCAGCTACCTTGCTAAAATCTCCGAGAGTCCCTGGACAAATAATCATCTCACTCCGCCCTAGCACCTAGATCTGCACACAAGGTGCAGGGTGTAATGTGAGTATGCCAAATCAGTACTAATGAGAGTAAATAAAGTCTGAGAAATACGAAACACATAAATACAAGTCATAAATCCACAGCAGTTACAGTTCTTCTTTTAAAATCGTAGGTACGACAATTCATAACGCTTAAAAGCCGATTTAAGTAAAAATCCTTTGAAATTGTACTTTTCAACAGTTTCCATAGAAATTCAAGAAGAATTTAGTGTAAAAATGACAGAAATCATCAATAGCCTCTCGGGTTAAAACATATTTCATAAACCGCCCCTCGGGCGTAACATCACTCGGAATCAGTCACTCAGCATGCCTCACAGACACTCAGAATCACCCCTCGGTCAACCTCACAGTCATTCATGCCTCCCAATCACTCGTCACTCGGCACTCGCATTCAGTAGGTACCTGCGCTCACTGGGGTGTACAGACTACGGAGGGGCTCCTACAGCCCAAGCGCTATAACAAGCCATCTCGTGGCATAATCACTTAGGCTCTCGGCCTCTCATATATCATAAACAGTGTAACATGCTGCGGCGTGCAGCCTGATCCCATAATATCCTCACAACATAAGCCCTCGGCCTCACTCAGTCATAAACTTCTCAAAAAACCACTCGGGCTATCAGTAAAAATAGGGAACTCGTCCCAAAACATCTTTAATATGCATCAGAGTAATGAAACTCAATTAAACAGTAATCAGGTAAAATCATGACTGAGTGCAACTTTCAAATCAAAAAAGTGAGGAAATAGTAGTAAAAATCCCCCAAGGGGTCCAAACACTTGGCACGATGCCCAAATACGGCATTCAGCCCAAAGCATAGTAATATTCCTTAAAATGTAAAGTATCATATGATTTGAAATCAAATACACAATTTATTAGTTGCTACCGGACGGACAAGTCACAATCCCCCAACGGTGTATGCCGCACACTCGTCATCTAGGATGTGTGCCACTCCAAAATAGTGATACAATGCGAAGTCCGGATAAAAATCTACACTGCGATGCCCTTCCTGCTCGACTCGGCCTCAAATCGCCTCAAATCTACCCAAAATCAGAATCATAACATCAATACATGCTAAAGGAACAAAGCCCACTCGAAAATAACCAATTTACATCAAAAATCCCGAAAGTGGCCAAACCCGACCCCCGGGCCCACTTCTCGCATCCCGATAAAAATCACAAAACTAGGATCCTTACACTCTCACGAGCCCATACATACCAAATACATCAAAATCCAACAACAAACGGTCCCTCAAATCCTCAAATCAAAGTCTTCAATTCCAAGTCCTAGTCCCCCAATTTATAACCCTTAAATTCCACTAATTTCATGTCTAATCAGTCAAATACCACCATAGAATCGAGTTTTAGGTCCAAGAAACTTACCTCCACGAAAATCCCTTTGATTCCCTCTTCAAATTGCTTCCAAAACCTCCAGCCCGTACGCAAAAATTGATGAAAATGGCTAAAATTCGTGAAGGCAAGAATTTATACCTTCTGCCCAGTGAAAACCGCATTTGCGGACAAATCCTCGCACCTGCGGTCCCAGGTGCGCACCTGCGGTCCCAGGTGCGCACCTGCGAACTTCACTTAAAAATCCTTTTCCGCATCTGCAGCTCTCAACTTGCACATGCGGGCTCGCAAGTGCGACTCATCTTCCGCATCTGCGATGAGACCCCAGCCAGCCAACCTCCGCACCTGCGACTCCAAGCCGCATCTGCGATTACCGCACCTATGATCACCCTTCCGCAAGTGCGGAACACCAGAACAACAGCATACACCAGATCTTTTAAACTTTCAAACTCTCCGATGGCCATCTGAAATCATCCCCGAACCCTTCGGGGTCTCAACCAAAATTACCAACACCTCCTATAACATCACCCGAACTTAGTCGAACCCTCGGAACACCCAAAATAACATCGAAACACGAAATAAATCCATAATTCAAGCCTAAGGATTTCTAAACTTCTGAAATTCGCCAACGATGTCGAAACCACTCAAACCATGTCCGAATAACCTAAATTTTGCACACACATCTCAAATGACAATACGAACATATCCCAACTTCTGGAATTCCATTCCGGCCCCGATAGCTAATTTTTCACTGCCGACCGGAAATCGCCAATTCAAGCCTAAATCTACTCCGGACCTCCGAATAACATTCCGAACACACTCTTAAGTCCCAAATCACCTAATGAAGCTATCCGAGCCATAAAAACCACATTCCGAAATCATTTACCTATAAAACAACTTTCGGTTGACTTTTTCAACTAAATCACCAACTTAAGAGACTAAGTGTCTCATTTCTCTCCACAACCACTTCGAACCTGAACCAATCAACCCAACGCAACATAAAAGAGTTGAACCATATAAGAATGAAGCAAAAATGGGGGAAACGGGTCTAAAATCTCGGAACGACTGGACGGGTCGTTACAAATGCCTTAGTAAAATTTCTGCCTTACAATTTCATAATTATGATCTATTGCGGAAACTGGATCAAGGGCCGATCGCAACTAAAGCTCGAACAATAAACCCCGTACTCAGGGACTGTCGTCCGAAAATTGATATGTTCAAATTACTAAACTTTGAGACTGTAAGAGCTTAAAAGGCAATCCTCGATTTTATAAGGCCAAGGCCACCCCACTCGGGGACTGATGCTTCGAACAAGTTCGAAGTATAATTGGGAAAATAAGCCCAAGGGGCAGATCCCAAGGCTACAGCCAAACTAGCGCGGTTCAGAGATGTCCGAATTCCGCAATAAAAACAAGCCTTCGAATTCTTTTATAAACTGGTTAAAAAGGCTACCCTCGGCAAAACAACCAAAGGGTTTCGACAAGGTCATCCCTCGAAAAACTTTAAGGGGTATCGAACTGTTCGAACCTTTGAACAATTTAGTACTGAACAAAATTGTTCTAAGGTGCAACAAAGCAAAGGGTTTCGATAACATTAAACCCCGAAAAAAACCCAACGGCTACAGAGGACATATCAATTTTTTATATGATTGCACTTTTTATGCCGAAAAGGGGAAAAGTCACTCTTCTGAGGACATATCGGCCTGATTCAAGAGCCTAAAGGCCATTATATTTTTTGAGTTCGAGAGTTCATCCTCACTCAACTAAAACCTAAGGGTTTTCCTACTTTGAGTTCGAGCAAGTGCTCACTCGACTACAAAGACTATATTAGTCTATCTTCGGCCAAGTTGCCTAAGTTTTGAATTCACAAAGAAAATTTTTACAAGGCATAAGTGAGTCAAAATCCTCACAAGGCATGAAGTATATCAAAATTTTCACAAGGAATCAAGCGAATCGACTTTTACAAGTCAAAAAATTGAGACAAAGTTCAAAAGGAAAATATTTTATATATACGAAGGTATTTACAAAGGAACAACCGGGGTTTTACACAAAAGAAAGAAAAAAAAAAGAAATACAAAAGCCCATAGCAATTCTCGGGGGAAGTTCCTTCCTCGGGGGCAGCTTCTTCCTCAGGATCATCACCATTCTCTGACCCACTCTTGCTGCCATCGCCATTATCATCGTCGTCTTCATCAGAAGAGGCCAATATTCTAGCATCAGCTTCGTGCTCTTTTTCCTTCGCTATCTCTTCGGTAAGATCGAAGCCTCGATCATGGATCTATTCAAGGGTCTCCCTCCGAGATTAGCATTTAGCAAGTTTGTCAATTTAATGTGCTCGAGTTTGAGCAGTCTCGGCAGCCTCTCTCACTTGGACTTGAGCGACTTCAGCATCGGCTCGATAAATGGCCACCATCTTATCAGCCTTGGATTTAGCTTTTTCGGCCTTAGCTTGGGCCTTTGAGAGTTCAGTAGCCAATTGAGCCTCGAGCTCCTCTATCCTTTTTTCCTGAGCTGGGCTCTTTTCCTTCATGCCTCGAAGTTGGCCTTCAGCTGATGACAACCGAGCTAGAGCAGTCTCTTTCTCTGCAGCAAGGAGGTACATGCCTTCTTTCGACCCGTAGGACTCTTCCTTCACCTGATTGACCTCCTCACGAAGCTGCTCAATTCTCTCGATATTTTGTTGCAGTTGCGATATCGAAATATTAGCCTCCGCTCCTAAATCAAGCCCATGAACTTTTAAGAGTATCATTACCTGCTCGATCAAATCGATTTTCTCCTTTTGAGCCTTAGCCAGTTCGACTCGGAGGTCCTTAATATCCTCATCCTTTTGCTCGCAGTGGAGTTTGAGGGCATTTCTATCCTCCGAAAGCCTTTGGAGATCGGCCTCATGCTGGCTCAGTTCAGCCCGGTACTTGGAAAAAACCTGCATAGAAAAAGAAGGGAGTTAGACAAAAAAACATAAGAATAAGGAACTAAAACCTACCTGGTTCGGGAGTCGTTGGGCCTCTTCGAAGAGGCTAGATACGCCATTCAGGTCGGAAACATCCTCGACCCCGACAAAGCAATCTCGGAAGGGATCCTCCCCACCAGGGACTCCGCCTACTTAGTGGGTACTCAAAGCTTGAGCATCCCGTATCGCCTCTTCGGAAAAGGCAGGAAGGGTTGTTGAATGACCTACTTTCACTATCCCAAGTGAGTCACTTGAGACATTCTTTTCGACTTGAGGGGTTTCAGGATCGACCCCCTCAGACATGCTCGTCGTTAGATGGGAGGCAGCCTCGACCTCAGGCGATTCAGGGACTATGCTCGAATCCTTCTCCAAGGCCTCCCCAGCACGAGGCGGGGCCTCACCAACCGCCACCGATTCAGCGGCCTTGGAGGCCTCGATGGTTTTTCTCACTCGGGTCACAAGCACCGAGTCACCATCTTCTTATTCTTCTTCCTACCTTAGATCCTGAACTACATGGGCAAGGAGGGCAGTAGTATCTATCCTCGATTTGTTAATCGAGCTCTTCTTCTTCTTGGGTTTTGGGTCTTCAGAGGTCTAGGCCCTTTTTCTCTTGTTATCTTTTGTCGGTTTCGGAATCGTAGCCGAAGCCTCCTCCTCATCAGACGGAGGCCTCATGGCCGCATCCTTGCCCAGACCTACACACAAGGAAATTGAATAAGTATAAAAAGATATCATTATATCGTCATATATGTAAAAAGGAATCTTACCATGGTTTTTTGCCTCCCATAGGCCTTTTACCAAATCGCGCCAACAGCTCAGCGTAAGTGGAGGTCGAGGCCAGTTTTGGACCAGCTCTCGAGGTGGGGGATCGCACGAGACATCCAAGAAACCACTGCATGGGGAAAGAGGGCATTAATAGAGCAGAAGAACAAAGTAATGCGTAGAAACTAACAAGTGAATGATACTTTCGCTTCGTGTTCCATTTCTCAGGAAATGGCATCTTCTCTGTCGGGATGAGATCGGAGGTCTTCACTCGAACGAATCTACCCATCCAGCCTCGATTCTTGTCCTTGTAGATACTCAAGAGCAACACCTTGGTTGCTCGGCACTTGAGTTTAATCAACCCTTGATAGATACGAAGGTTGTACAACCTGATGAGGTGGTCGAGGGTGAATGGCATCCCCTCAGCTTTGCTCGAGAAGAATCGCCGCATGATGACTATTCGCCAAAAGGAAGGATGGATTTGGCCTAAAGTCACCTGGTATTGACAGCAGAAGTCGATGATGACAGGGTCGAGGGGCCCAGCGTGAAAGGGTAAGTGTAAACAGACAGATACCCTTTCACGTGGGTAGTAATACTTTCTTCACGGAACGGAATCACTACCACTTTATTCCCCGGGTTGCAGTCTCTCTTAATCTGCTCGAGATACCCCACAGTTATCAGCAAATGTACCCCGACACATGCTCGCATCGACCAGGGACCGAGGAAGGTTTTTCAGTCTTAAAATCGGATTTAAGGATACACGGGCCAGGAACACACTCCTCAGGGAGCGGATCCACCGGCGTTTTGTCGTTGGTCGGCCGTGAAGAAGAAGCTTTCTCCTTTTGGGAACTGTTTTAGATGTTTTCTCTATTTTTATGAGTTTAAAGTAGGAAGAAAGGTGGTGAGACTTGGTGTTTGAAGATTGGCGGTGGAACCTGAGGATTAGCATAAGGGAAGAACTTGGGAGAGGTGAAAACTTAGAAGATTAGAAGAAAGTGAAAGTAAAGTTTGATTCAATGAGGAGAAGGTCTATTTATGGATTTACGATGAAGGTTCAACAACACTAGTGGCCGACTACCAACTAACACTCATTAATGATTTTGGAAACTGTACTGATGGGACGTTTCGGTCACTTTCATCGCTTACGTCTCGGGGATGACGTCACGATTTGTCGAGGCCCAAAAAACTGAAGGCTCAATTCATTTCTTGCCATTACACTCCAAGAAACGAGGGGACTATCTGTATACGATTGAAATGGGGTCCACCCAATTTTACTATCTGATCGAGATCGGAGTGTTTAATCGAAGGTCGGTTTTAACTAAATCACGAACCCGATGCATTGAGTTCGAGATCAAAGTCTCTTTCTAGATCGAGGTTGATAACAATCGAAGCCAAGAGAGACATACATTGAGTGATATCCGAGATGGCCTAATAATGGAAGAGTGAAATATTCGTAACTGGTCGAGGATAACGGCGTAAATCTCGGAACGTATCAAATCAGAATCGATTAATTAGCTATTATGTGATTTCCTTCTGTAATTATAATTATGCCATAAGTAGAATTCCTCTGCTATATAAAGGGGAATTCTAATCATTTTTCACAGAGATTAAAGCAATACAATTCTTTCTTTCTCGCTTACATTATTATTCATCGGTTCATTCTATTTTTCGCATGTTCTTACACTTATCAGTTCGAATATTTTTCGCATGTTCTTACACTTCAGTTCGAGAGTACTTCGACTCGAGGACTGAAATTCTGTCTGAACACACATTTGCTTTACTCACAATTCAATTCTGTCATTTATTTTCATATTTATCAATTGATGTTAAGTAAAATCACATATCCTTAAAATCATAATAAATTTAATTATTATCCAATTTTAAGGATAAACACAACCATTTCTCTTATCAATCGTCTTTTACGACCGTTATTACACTTGCATTTTGATTATAATGTTTACCAGGGGAGGATGCAACATAGAGTTATTGGGTTCAACTAAAACCCAGTACTTTCGGCGTAAAGCATAATTTTACGTGTAAAAATCATTAAAATTATAATAAACAGTAAATATGAACCCATAACTTTAAAAATACAGTGAGTTCAATGTTAAAAACTTTAAATATTAAACCCACAACATTAAAATTCTAGATCCGCGATGTTTATCTTCTAATCTTCTAAACGATAAAGGAAAACATTTGTACGCTTTTCAATTTTGAATTATTTGTTTCGCTATTTATTCAAAATAGTTTATATACAAAAATATTTAAACTCACTAATTGCTGAACAAAATTATGTGATGCTGAGGGGTGTACTAATTAGCTTGATGAGTAGAGTTAACCGGCCCTAAGTAGTAGTGAAATAGTGAGATGCCACGTGTGGAACATTCTTATTCTATTATTCGTTATAATTAAACTACCACAAATACACGTATGGATCATTATCGATTCCCCACCTATGAGTGGATAGGTGTAATAAAATAGCGACATTGTTGATAAGCTTGAGGACATGCTGGATTGCAATAAATATAATAAAAAATAAGACACTATGATGCCTCACTTTTGGCCGGTTACAACATTATCATTTCAAATCTTGTTTTGCCTAGGATTTCCCTATTGTCAAATTTCAGAGTAACAAAAAATTAAAAATCCACCTTGAATTCTCAAAGAACATCACTGCATTCTCTTAAAATAAGAACATAACAAAAATCCGATTAAAAAAAAAAAATCAAACCCGTTACTGAAAGTAACATGCATGATCGAGGGAAAAAAAATCCGGTTCGGGCAGCTTGCTGAACGGTTCAATTAAGCACCGGGAGCTGCATCTTTCACTTTACTATGAAGATATCCACCGTATTCTCTAGCATAATCCTTCACATGGCTAGCTGTATCAGCAATCCGGCTTCTCGCATAATCAACCCGGTCTGAACCGGGCGGGTGGAATCCCCTGAAATACCTATATAGCCAAGAGAGAGACGCCAAACTTGCGACCCCAAATCCACAGACAGATAAGAATCCAGCAATGGCTATGAATAGAACAGTACCAACAGGGACCCAGATGGGGCTGGAGATAAGGACCAAAGGTGTGAAGAAAATAAGACCCAGAATAATAGCGGTAAGAGTTAAGCCAGTGAGAAGGAGCAAGATTGCCCCGGAGATAATAAGGGTCAAGAATCCGACAAGTTGAGTTGAATTTGGGACATGTTCTTGTAATTTTCGGAGAAATGATGGGGTTGTTATGTTGCTGTTGAAACCTGCGGATCTGGTTTGTGGCCTTTGTGGACGGCCGTAGCTGGGTTGTTGTTCAGCCATTGTTAAGAGGAGGAGAAGAAATCGACCGTACTGTTTGTCTGAAGGGAAAAATTGGGAGAGTGCCTTTAAGAGGAAATAGAACAAGTTTAAGAAGAGGATTAATGGAGAAAAGGATGGGGTGATGTGACACGTGTGAGGAGGTTGGAGGTTTGAGTTTTTGAGGGGAACATGCAAGAGCACACGTGGGGAGGAGGGAACACTCCTAGATTTGCTTTGGGAAATTGGGAGACCTTTTCTTATTATAGATTCATATTTGGAACGTTTAACGGCTGATTTACTCAAGTTTTAACCAGATGTATTCCTAAGAATTTGATTAGGGACATGTTTAAAAAAGATATTTAAAATTTGACTTAAAATATATTAATTATTTTATGATTATAAATTGTGTCAATAAGGTTAAAATAAAATAAAAAATGTTAACTTTTTTAATAATAAAATTATCTCATAATAAGCTTATGATTTTCTGAGCAGAGAGTCTATTAAAAACAATTTCTTTATCCTCACAAAGTAGGGGTAAAGTCTGCATACATACTATCCTTCCAGATCCCACGATGTGAAATAAGACGGATTATAGTTCCTTCCTTTAGAAATATATTTAAGAAAAATATCACAAAATAAATCATAGTATATTTAGATTTGATTGGCCAAACAAAACTAGGGGAAGTAACTGCGTAGATTAAACTACTTCGCAAGGATAAAATGATTTCAAGAAGCCAAATATCAATTCCAATATCTATAAAAGAATCATTAACAGAAAGATGAGTAACAACGTAAAAGTTTAATTGTTCAAATCTTGGTGGATAGAGTTATCCGATACCTTTGTTGATTGGAGATAGAAAGTAGTTGTTAGAATTAATTGAGATGCGTACAAGTTAGTCGGATAATAAAAGTTCAAAAATAAAAGAAAAAGAAAAGATAATGATTGCAAGTTTTATCAAGGAAGGATGATCTCGCTCAGAAAACTGGTAATGAGCATGTCCTTTACCATGTTTCTCGGTACCTCTGATTCAGTGACATTTGAGTCTTCAACCTTGTCCTTATTTTAGGCATTCTGTAGCTGTTGGACAACATGATCATCGTTGTCTGAAAACAGAGAAGGTGAAAGGAAGAATGGAAAATGAAGGTAAAAGAGCATACAACAAGTTTATGCATTTTATAAAAGAAAGCAAACCTTAACGGAAGCCTTATGCTTTTTGGCATAGCTGATACTTAAAAGACAATGGTAGATGGATCACCTTATTCCCCCTTGATGCTTTTAATTTGATAACTAAAAGACATTGTTAAAAGAGATAGAAATATATCATCGCTAAGGATCAAAATCGTATCACTAGAAGTGGCAAATTAGTTGATGCATACACACATATTACAGTACAAAATCTCTCATGGGAGTGTTCAGGCTGGAGTTCTTGAGATCATTGTGTGATGGTTTGGTGCCTTTCTTTTTAAACTGGTTTCCTGTGTAGCATGTTTACATCTTTCTATCAGATTTCTGCATCTTGAGCGACGCACCATCGCTGGTTAAAGGATACAATATACATAAAGATAAGTTCATGCTCCAGTTTGCACACTGAAACTAAAGTAGCAGCTCATTCAGCCTATCAGTTAGCAAAATTTGATAACCACTACACTGTACTTGAAGAAAAAAATGTTATGTTGAAACATAGGCAGTACAATTCCTAAGAACATGATTCATTGTCTTGGGTTAGGCTTTTCTCTATTCAAACCTGTACACTAACAAATGATAGATCTACATATTACAGAGTATAGAAGATGGACCTCTGATTGAAAGTTTATCAGCCATTCTACGGCCTCAATTTTGTCCTTCAGTTTCATCAATTTAAAACCAATCATGATTTCTGTTTCTTGTCGGAACATGTTGTAGTATTTTCAGCTGCAGTAGCGGTTGCCAATTCCATTAACCTTTCATAATCAATTTCAGTTGATTTATACTTCAACTTAAATCCGCCTAGCAACCATGACTTTACACAATGCGAAGCTTGGGTGCTCTCATAGGGTGTTGAGAACCTCTGCTTATCTATCTCATCACCTTTGCTACAGAAAAGATCTTCAGGCGCCAATGCAGTTGGCTGTACAGCCAAAAAGTCCCGAGCCATCACCGATAGACGTGGGTAGCGCGTGTTGTTTACCTTCCACCATTCCAAGACATCTGTTGCTATTGGAGCGGGAGGCTCTGATAAATATTGGGTGAGCTCATCTGTGGCAGAGGACATACTTGACCTACGTTTCTTACGGGCAATTTCCTCTGCAAACGAAACACTCCCTCCATCTTCTAGCTCCTGTGCAGCGTAAGAACTGGTGATAGCAGAAAATTGGCTGCTGGAATAATTTCTTATGAAATAGCTTCTGGCTTCTTCCAAGTAATTTTCGGAGTTGAGATTTTCAGGAATGAGCTCAACCTTTATTCTTGGATCAAGTATTGCAGTCATATATGTGAAGAGACTGCAAACCTGGTCGTTATAGCTTCGGGCTTTTGTAGCCATTTCTTCAGCAGCACTCTTGAGCCAGTCAGGGCTGTGTCGAGAGTCTCTACAAGCAGCGATCATTTCAGAAATATGATCCATGAAGAAAAGAACCAAACCAACTGTTAGTACTTTGTTCGTGCATATGTCATTGATGGTTTTATAGAACGGTTCCAAATATACATGCATCATATTCACAGCATTCTTCTCCGCAGTGTTCAGGAGCATACTGCCTAGTTCATCATACTTCCGGACAATAGCTTCCATTGATTTACTTGCCTGCATGGTAAAATGTAATTAAAGTCAATATTGGTTCGTAGACTAAATGTAAAAGCAGAATCTATTTTTTGAAACAAAAAAAAAGGATTCTGCTTTTACATTTAAAAGCAGAATCTATTTTTCAAATCCCTGTTCTTGCCATTCCTCCTTAAGATGGCCCTGGTAAATAACAAACTGATCAACAGGGACCCTAGGTTAAATACTGAACCATGTTTGCTTTTATCTATAAGTAGTAAGAAACCAACCCATAACTCAACAATATTAGCATATATACGTGTCTTATGTACAATTTAGTAACTAACAGACATCCAATATTAAATTGGATGTTAGTGAATGCTATTATTTTGTTTTTTTGGTATAAATAATTAAACAACGTGTAGAAGTTTTTTTGAATGCGTTTTGCATTCTGAGAGCAAAATATTTTGAACTATTTGACTTTGATAATTATCAAAGTTCCTTTTCTTCATTTTAATAGGTTTTGCATGTGGCTCATTATTTCTCTCCTAAGAGTTTAATGGAGGAAACCATAAAGAAGCTCAAAATGTTGCTCTCTTCTTCCTCAGTCAGGTGTAAGAATGATTTCAGTTAAGCATTGAGAACTTAGACATGTTTAAGTTTTCACGTTAGGTATGCTCAAATTTTTGTGCAACAGATTTAAACATATTGTCTCATTTTCCATAAGATTGAACCCTCATTGTAGTCTTTACAAGATAGCTGAACTTTTCAAGGTAAACTTTAATAAAACGGGTTATATGCATGTTTTTATATAATATAGGTTAGACGTGTGCATATAGGTTTGGTATAATATATGTTTGACGTATGTTTGTAACTTTTTATCTTGTTCTTAAACATTTACAAAAGGCTGGTAACTTGATATTGTGGAGCATATTTTACAAGAAAGAACAAATCCATGAAATGTCAAGAATCTTGTTCTTGACTATATATAAGTTATATGTAATGTTTTTATATCGTTCTTAAGTATTTCACAAGCAGCCAGTAACTTGAGATTGAAGAGAAAAATTTAACTGTAAAGAAGAATACCTTCCGCGCAATGTCTAACATCTGATAATTGCCACTCCAACGAGGCGAGGCATCAAGAGGGAATTTCCAGTTGCCTTCTTGATAAGCATTGCAACATTGGAGAAAATCCTGAGAAATCTCCAAGGATGTATTCATCTTTAAGACAAACTCCCTTATTTTGGAGATTATCGACTTCGTAGATCTTAGTCCATCATTTATGATTGAATTTAGAGTATGAGCAGCACATGGAAGATAGTAAAAGGAACTCATTTTCTGGTTGTCCATGTCTTCTTTGAGTGTATGGCATGCATGCAATGCAATTGGGCTATTATCATGAGTGCAACAAAGGACTCGGTTGTCAATATTATAAAGTTTAAGGACCTTCAGTAGAGCATGCGCAATTTCAGCAGCCCCACAAGGAGAAGATATGTGACAAACATCAAGGAGCATCCTCTGAAAAGACCAATTTTCATCAATCCACTGGCAAGTAATACTCATATAGAGGAGTTGCTCGTAAGATGTCCAGAAATCAAGAGTTATAGAGACCTTGGAAGAAACTTGGTCCGCTATCACCCTTACATCTTCCTGCATGCTTCTAAAAACTTCACAAAGTACTGTTTGGAACTTGTCCCCCGGCCAAATTTTTATTGTCGGGCTGAGAAATTTAAATGAGTTCAAAAGCCAATGTTCGTCCAATGTAGAAGGAGGAAGAGATGAGAGAATAAGCCACTTGACGAGCAACCAGTTTAAATGATCAAGCTCCAACTGAGGTATTTTGTTTTGAGGTTGAGGTTGAAGTTGAAGCTTCTTGGGAATAGTGACCGGTTGTGGAGCAGGAGTGGAAACATTCACTGTTATATCATATCCTGGATGGCGATTGCTGAGATGTCTTCCCAAGTTGCCTTACAAAAAGGAATAAGAACGTCAAGGTCTACAGATAATATCCGTATCAAGCATGATATCAGAACTAATTCACCAATATTTGGGTCAGTGTTTCCATACTTCTGATTCTATAGATTACATTTGATGTAGTTATAAGTTCATCACACTTGATTATCACTTCATGGCCCAATTCTTTTTTCACCACACCGCTCACTTATTTAGCTTGAAATAAGAGTTTATTGTAAAGCTCACATGAAAATTAAGCATTTGTCTCACCTTAGAGAGGCGAAAAGGTTTAGACAAGAGAAATTACCAGTGGCGGTTGCAATTGAATAACTCTGTCCACAAAATTTACATCTCCTAGTTTTCCCATCTGGAGCTGTCTCAAAGTACTTGAGATACACTGATGTCATAGTCTTTTTCCTTGGTTTTGGTATAGGAGCAGCATTCCCTTTCTCTGAAGTTCCAAGTCCCGCATCTATACGTTCTACATTTGGAAGGATTGTACTTGTAGCTTCCACGACGGCAAGGGATTTTGGTTCCATATCTGTTCCAGGGAGAGCGAAAGAGAAAGAGGATCATATAAACACAGTATATGCAATAAGCCAACGGAGGTCAAAGAACTCTGTTAACAAGTCGTAATCGCAAATCATTTGTGGTAGGTATATGAATTTACATATCCACTGTTCTGTTCTGAATTATGTACAGTCTGATAAAAATAAGGAAGCAAGTTCCTTTCTGTTACTATCATATTCAGAAGGCTCTAAACAAATGAACATCCAGAAAACGAAGATGCATGCAAAATCAGTGAGGAAGTACCTTTTAAGGTCTTATAAGCAGTGTTAACACTCCAATCCATCACATTCCCAGCTCCAGTTTTCCCACTCATTGTTCCAGCCTATTTCATACTTAATAAATTCTTAAAAGAAAAATTATAATTTGTATCATAAAGAGTAAAGAGTTGTAATGATAAATACCTGGAAATTCATAGAGATATCTGTTGGTTCCAGAAAAAAACAGAGGTTTAATAACGATTTGAAGGAAGGGTTGCATGCATTTAGGGTTTAAGAAGAAGAGAGTGAAGAAGCAAATCAACAGCAAATCCGCTTACAAATTAGAGTTAAAAATTTGGAAATTTAACTTTCCCATATCAGTCTTGAATCCCATTTAGGAAGAGCTTTAGAGAGAGAAACAGAAAGAGATAGAGAGAGAAAGGAGAAGAAAGGGAAGAAGGAGTTGCAGGGAGGGAAAGAAATGGAGGGAAAAAGAAATGGAGTTTAGTTTGAAGTGGGAGAAGGGGAAGCTGAGAAGAGAGATCTGAGAGTCGTTAATTGTAAGCCGATCCCAGATCCGACTGACTGCTAGAGGAGATGAAGCTTCAGCCTTTAGTTGGTAGAGCCGTCACGCCAAATGCTTTCCTCTTTTCTCTTTTCTTTTTCTACTTTTCCAGAAATTATTCCTCTATTTTTAGTATAAAATTCTTTTTAATAATTTTTTCTTCTAATTACTTAAAAATAATCATCAATAAAAATTATTCTTTATCTTTTAAAATACAACAATAATGAATCTTTCTTTTTGTACGAAAATAGTTTGCTTTTATAAAAATTCGGATCGTTATGTACCAAAGTTCAGGTATCATCTATTAATTTTTTTTATTTCTTTGTGTATTAGAAATATAAGAACCAACTCAAGCTTCATAACCTTGGAGAAGCTTTCTAAGCTAGAGTTTGGTCATAGATTTTTAAATTTGTTGTGAAAAATCTTATTTACGTGAAGTTTGGTTTGAAGATGAAAAAGTATTTGGACATTAGTTTTCAAAATATATTTCTAAATTTATTTTGAAAAAACATGAAACATGACTTATACCCACAAATTCTAAAAACTATCACAAATATCTAACAATATCATTATCAATAACATTCATTATATTATCGTGAACCATAGTCCTGAACATAAATAAATTTGATACAAAATTATCATTTTTATAATGAATTACATGATACATTATCAGATGACCAAGAAGACGAAGCAACATTGTTACAAAATAATAAATTGTGGGCTTTTTTTATAAAATACAAAAGTTTGAGATAATTTTTAAAAAATATAATAGTGATATTTTGGCCCAAACTGGCTATTGAGTTGGTTTTGGGATTTGGAATTTAGGACTTTGCCAAAATATAAGCAAAATTTATGGCCAAATATGTGTTTACTAAATAAAATTAAATTTGTTTTGGCAAAATTTATGACCAAACGGGTTCTAAAAAAAGGAGAATGCTTAAAATGAGAAGCTATTATTAAAGGCAATAACAATAATAACAACAATAGTGAATATTCTTCCATCCCAAATAAGTTGGTCAACAAATATAAGTTTGTTGAAAATATATTATTATAAAAAACTAGTACGTCTGAAAATATTTTACTAAAGTGAATAAGTGATGTACAACAACAACAATAACAATCACCATCTAGTGCAATTTCATAAGTGGGTTACGTAGAGGGTAATGTGTGTGCAACCTTATTCTTACCTTATGGAAGTAGAGAAACTGTTTCCGATAGAACCACAGCTCAAGAAAGCGCAATTATAACAGTTTTAAAAAAAATACAGTAATGAAAAAAAATCATGAAAGAGAAGCAGTATCAACAACAAGATAATAAGATAACAGAAGTAAAAGAAATATATAGTAGTAAAACTCCAAGGTTAAAATGAAATGAGCGCTACACAAATTGTAAAATGTAATTCTGCCTGGTCAAAGTTTTTGTGCGAAGTAATTGAAATTAAAAGATGAAGAATTGACCCAAATATCCGCTCATCTAATCATTTAAACTAAAAATAGTCCGTTGAAATATAATTTATGTATTATATATGTATAATTGTATATAATCAATGTATAATCTATGTGTATATAATCAATGTATAATCTATGTAAAAAAATAAATAATAAATATGGAGGGCTATTTGTGTAAAGATCCCTTTGTAATCCTAGCCATCACTTCACTAAACAATTACTTCAAGAGTTAGATCAACTATGTTTTGTTAACTTTTCGAGCCAATTTCTTAAAGGAAACTACACAACATGCCTGTGAGGCACAAAATAATTATTCGTTTTTCCATATTTAAAACTTATTTATCATTTTTACTCATTTGATCCAAATCTATTTCTCGTCTACCCGTTATTCTTTCTCCTTTGAATTTGTTTTACCCAACATACCAAACAGTGTATTTTCTCTTTTAATTAAATTTCCTACTTTTCTATTTGTGAAAAAGTATGAAATTCATTAAATGTTCTAATAAGCTATCTTCGCTCATGTTACTGTGCATATTTGCCTTCGCATTTGAAGTATAGATTGTTAAAACATTCAGCTTCATTTTTGCAAGTTTACTTAGTAGCTATTATAACCTGATAACTAAATAAATTGGTCTTTCTTTCTTTTAAGTAGCACATACGATTACTTAATATATTAAGTTTCTCAGATATGATTTTCTTGTGTGTATGAAGACCCACTATTGTTGAGCTTGAATCTCATGAATTAGAAATTTTATTTTGAAGATTTATTGTTTGATTCGAAGTGGGTGCTATAAAATATTGCTTATAGTACATTCGAGTAAGTTTTCCATATCTGAATTTTTGTGCTTATTTGAATATCCACCATTGTTGGGCTTGAGGCTCTTGAATTTAAAATTTATATTTTGATGATTTTTAGTTTGATTCAAAGTGGGTGTTATTAAATATTACCTGTAGTACCTTTTGGAAGTTCATATTGAAATTTGAGCGCATTTAGAGCTGATTTGAGGTGATTGAGATCAAAATTTTCAACTGAGAATCAAAAAACACAGTCACCCAACAATATACTGCTACGACATACAATATGATGTAGTAGTATATTAGTTATACCGCAACAGTATACTGTTATAGTATACAATATACTACCATAGTATATTGTAATAATATGCATATACTACAACAAAATGTTGTAATAGTATACAATATACTATTATAGTATACTTCGACCAGTATTTACTGAATCATCCATGTGCTATTGCGCAAAGCTAAAGTCATGGTTGTAATAACATTATACTCTTATAGTATACAATATAATATAATAGTATACCGTAATAAATAAGTCATTTTTAAATTTTTTAAAATTTTCCAACTTGGTCCTTGCAAATGTTTTCTTAAATAAATTTTTAGATGAAGTTCCATGAAAATATTGTTCATTGTATTAGAAGCAGGTGTCGGAAAACATACAATAGTAATATACTTATTTGGTATACTTATATGTAGTTTTGGTATACTATTGTGACAAGTATTTTATAATAACATTAAATACTAATATTCTATTTTATTATACTAATATACCATTTTATAATAATGATATATAATTTTGGATTTTATGTGCTAGAAATATTTACAGCAATACATAAATTTATTTTTAAAAAGAAAGAAAGATAAAAAGAAAAAGATAAATAAGATATCCTATATAGTTTATTTTTTGGATAATTGATTTGGGAAAAAAATGTAACAAAGAAGGGGAAAAAATACTCTCTCAATTTTTTTTTTTTAATATATAACAAAGGGAGAAATAATAAAGAAAAGGATCAAAAGTGTGCTAGAAAATAGATTATGGAGGGAAAAAAATAAAAAAATTGAATGAAATTAGAACATAATTATGTGGTAATATTATAACAACTCTTACAAATCAAACATGGTTATAATCTTTACAATTGAAGGATGAGAACAACTTAACTATTAATGGAACAAGATAAATTTTTTTAGTGACTCTGTTCACCATTGCACCTTGCGTGACAAGCTTAAGCGCAGGAAAAAATATAATAATTCAAAAATACAAAGCAAAATAAGAACTCGTAAATATTGCTGATCATCAATAAGTATTTTATGATCCATGTAATAGATAGACCAGATAAATACTTTGATTTGAATAAAAACGAGTAAATAGATTTTGTTGAGCAGGTATTTGTGAACTTATCCTCGTTTCTTTTAACAGGCCCAGAAAGAACAGTAGTGTATGAAGCCTGTAGACAGCTCAAGCCATTGAGTTGGAGACTTACTGAGTGAGTTGCATCAACTCGGACTCAATTTTCAAGCCGCTATTTTCCTTTATTTTATTTTACTCTTTTATTGTAAATTTTGTGCCTTTTCCAAACTCTTTTATTATAAAACTTTGACTAAAAACTAAAACTCTCCTATTTTAGTGCTTATAGGCCAGTTGATCATTTTTAATGAGCGACATTATTTCCATCTACTTTAGTTGATTAATTTACTATTTCACTCTACTTCGGAATTGAGCTCTAATAAAATTAACAAAATTAGCAAAATAATTTGAACTTATATTTTTTTTGGCATTGGAAAATAAAAGGACTAATTACCAAAAAAAAAAGGACCCTTTTGATGTTACTTATACTGATTGTGTAACATAGTCAACGTTTCAAACATCCAATCAGTAGTATTACATAACTGAAACATATATAACCACCAACGGATGTGGTGATATGTATGGGGTTGCTCCTCTGTTAACAAGAGGCCTCAAGTTTAAGCCTTGGGTATGAAAAAATCCTTAGTAGAGAGCGCTACTCCCCAAATAGGGCCTTATACAACGCGAATCCGGATATAGTCGGACTCCAATGCGGGTACCGGATACCACATGAAGAAAAAAACTCATATAAACTAAGGTAAAATTGCACAGGGCGCCCTATTTGGTCGCCCACATTTAACATATACCCACTATTTAAAAAAGTTTTAACTTGTACTCATTTTTTAAACAACTTCAGTCATCTTTCCCTTCCTCCTTCTCCTCCTTCGTTTTCTTCTTCTCCTTCTTCTTCTTCTTCGGGTGATAATGATTTTATATGGTGGTTGTGAATATATTTTAATGTAGCTTATGATGTTTTACAGTGCTGAGATGTTATGACGCTTTAGTTTTTACTATTGTTTGGGGTTTTTTCTTCTTATTTTTCTTAATTGCAATATGGGTTCATTAGATTTATTGTCGTTTTGACAAATTGATGATTGGGGTTTATTCTTGATGATATTTGAAGGTTATGTTTCAAATTTGAGCTCATTTGGAGTAGATTTAGGTATTAAATCGAACATTGGATATAATTTGAAGTACAAATTTCTGTTTTTCGGCAGTTTTCACTTCAGACTTATTGGCCTTAAGTGAATGAAAATGTTTGTTGCAATTCAGACTTTTGGCTTTAAATGCATCTGAAGTGCAATTTTTCACTTCAGACTCATTGGCCTTAAGTGTAACAAAATGTTTATTGCACTTCAGACCTTTTGGACTTAAGTGCATCTGAAGTGCAGTTTTTCACTTCAAACTTATTGGCTTTAATTTGAGGCCCCGTAAAAATTTTCTTAAAAATCCGAATTCCGTGGTGCTGAAGTAGGCAGTTCGAACTTTTAAGATTGAACAATGCGTTAGAAAGATAAAGGAAAATATTTTGCAGAAAAGGTATTTCTGCGGCCTACTATGCGGCCGCAGAATCACTCCGCGGACCGCAGAATGGCCGCAGAGTGAGGCAGTCTTTTTAGCCAATTTTGATGTTATTTTTACGTCCCCTTATGCGATCGCAGAATTATTTCGCGGACCGCACTTTGATCGCATATCCAACTTTGAGATTTGTCATGTGGGAGTTCTGCGGCACATTATGCGACCGCAGACTGGTCGCAAATCAAAGCAAAAAAATGCCAGGGTTGAAGGCAATTATGCGGCCCATTTGCGGACAGCAGAAGTATTATGCGGTCGCATATCGGAGCTCCTATTTTTTCATTTTTAAACCCAATCCTATTTCGTTAAAACACCCACCTTAGGCCATTTTGAGCCAAATTTCTGATATCTTTAGAGGGAGAAAGAGGGTCCTAGAGGGAGAAGGTATTCTTCATCAAAGAAATTTCTCGTCAATTCTTGATTAAACCTTGAATATTATCAAAAGAGGCACCTCGGTCTTCTTCACAAGAGGTAAGATTCTATCACCCAATCTCCTAATTTCAAAATGTAGCTAGAATGGGGCATTATTAAGGAAATTCATGGGGATGGGAGTACTTACCTTGCATACATGTGTTCTTAAGGTATGTGGGGGAGGTTGTGAGTAAAAGATGAAAAAGAATGGTGTGTGGGTTGGTGTAGTATTTCATAAAAAGGTCAAGAAAACCTTAATATACACAAAGTGTTTGATAGAATGCTCAAGTGAGCTTGAATTACGATCGTCTTCCTAATTTTGGGTTCAATTTTTGCTATATTGCTAAAATAGATTGAAGTTGCTAATTTCGGAACATATTAAGTTTTAAGAGGCTCAATTGAGGTATGTATGGCTGAACCTCCTTCATCTTAGAATCGAAACCCCAGGTGTTCGTGAAATTGGTATAATCCCCAAATTGATCATACTAGATTGATTATCTCAAATGTGTTGCGTTAAATGATATATGTTCAATAATTTCACTAAATGCTTATCATGTCATCTTGCCCTTCTAGGATATGCGTAAAAATGTGGAATATGTGTTAAGAAAGGTTAAGACTCATGTCAAAAATCGAATAAAGGTTGTTATGCCAATTTGTATTAAAGATCTATTGATACCCAATTTTTTCCTATATTATTTTTAAAATGCATATATACCTTCAAAACAATGAATGAGCATCAATTAATATTTTTTTCATAATTTTATGTAATTTTAAAATAATTTTTAATTAAATTATTCCTTTATTTTATTGTCCAAATAATTATTAATTGCATCGCAAATGATTTTATAATAATTTTATTGCTTAATTTTTATCATCTATATTTATATTAAGCTTTAGTTATTTTATGCATAATTATATTTGTAGGTTATAATTGCAATGACTTTGCAATAATAGCCCATGTGTGCATAATTACTTTATTTTACACAAAAATGACCTTTTATACTTTTATAATACTAAGTAATTGTTTTAAATTATTTTCACGCATAAATAGCATTTTTCATCATTTATTAACTATTTTTATAAATAATTTTATTAAATTAAGTGGGTATTTAAAACATAGCCCCTCTTCAATAAAATTTTCGGACCTGCCCAATAGCTCAATAGCCTACCCAGCCCAATTATCCTAACCCAATTACCCTACCGTCTATAACCCGCCCCAACCTACATCTAATCCTGGCAGTTGATCTCAAAAGATCAACGGCCCAGAACCAACCTTCCATTTTTAATTAACCAAATGACCCCAAAACTCTACTCATTTTACAAAATCCCCCGCCCTTGAAACCCTTTCCCTCCTCTCTTGTCTCTCTTACTCTCCTCCTAACCCTAGCCCGCCGTCGTGAAAACCCTTCGATTCATGGTTTATTTCTTCAATTCTAGGCCCTATCTGGCCTCCTACCTCTACTGGTGTTTTGATTTTCATGTTGCTTGAGGGAATCTCAAAGGGATTCGAAAGACTTGGTTCAAATCCCTAGTTTTATTGATGAATCCGTCTGTGTTGACTCATATGTCTATGAGTACTAATATCTTCATGTTTATGGCTTCAAATCTCTGGTTCAAACCAGATTTTTCTCACCTATGCTTAGGTTTTACTATTTCTGGCTAATCCGTTCAGATCTCTTTAGATTTTTACTATTTCTGGCTAAATTCGTTCAGATCTAAAGAGATCTGAAGCGGTTTGAGTTTGTTTGTTGCTTTTCCTTTAAGATTCTGCTATATTTTCCTATTATTGTCAATCGATTTTCGTTTTTCCCTAAAAGCTAAGGTTTCAACTTTTAACAAGTTTCTGCAAAAAAATGTTTTAAAACGTTTAAGTGTTTAGCTATGATTTTCTTCTTTTACCTTTTCAACTGGTTTCACTTGGGTTTCATCTCTATGTCATTATGCTCTAGGGTTTCATCTTTTTAAGTTTTTGCAAAATGTTTAAAAATGTTTAAGTGTTAACTCTGGATTTCTTCTTTTACTTTTTCGACTGAGTTTCATCTCTATGTCTTTACACCTTAGGTGTCACGACCCAAAATTCCTAAGGTCGTGATGGCGCCGGACACCGCTGTCAGGCAAGCCAATCATTAAATAGTTAAGCTAAATTTCCTGTTTTAGCATTTTTGAAATCATTACCTTTTACTTTAACAGGTAACAACTAAATAAAATCCATTAAGTAAAAATAACAGTCTGATACTCCATTTTAATAAAGTACATCCAACACATCCCAGAACCCGATGACACAGGTACATGAGCAATTTCTAAGAATTTTACAAATTCTACAAAGCTTGTCCGAAATACAAATTGGACAAGGAATAAAAATAAAAATACAATACATAGAGGAAGACTCTGCCGACTACGGGTCGTCTCCGAGTGATGCAGCTCGTCTAAGTTTACAAGTCAGCCATATTGCTATGAAGGTACCTGTGCAACAAAATGCACAGCAAGTGTAGCATGAGTACGAAAACAACGTGTACTCAGTAAGTATCCCACCTAACCTCAGAGAGGTAGTGACGAGAGGTCGAATTAGACACTTGCTATAAGTCGGTTAATTATAATCAAGTGAGGTGCTAAGCATGAGTATCATAGACAATTAAATAATAATCAGGGATAAGAAACATCAAATTTATTTCACATTTTACACATCAATTCTTCTTCTTTTTAACTGGCAATTAAAAATTTCCTTAAGCCGATAAACATGTATAAATCACAGGAAATACGCAGCATTTATCATGCGCAAACAAAGTGACGAGGGTCGAACGACGCGGACCAACAATAATAAAATGTGCATTGCCGAGGGTCGAACGGCTCGAACCATAGATGCATCTATTTTCCCCGCTCGCGAATCGATCATGCGACGCGGTCAACATAATAATAATAAGGCTAACCTGCTTGCGAATCATACTTGTGACTCAGGTTCTCATATGTACACATATTCACATAATAAATCCGCATTTTTATCAAGAAAACAGCTTCTCAAAGAAAATGATAAAATTTTCTTTAGGTGAACATGAAGATAGTATATAAATCATTTATGGGAATTCATTTGCCACTTTTGAGGAGGTTTTCAAATATTAAAAATCTGGCCGGAACATAATTACGCAAGGAAGAATAAATTCTCTTTCTAGATGTTTAAGAAAATGAACTCTAGTCTTCTTAGGTATTCAATTATTATTTCGATCATATTAGCGGTCTAATATTACTGGCAAGATCACAAGTACAACAAGTAATGCATGCTAGTGGGTCCTAGACTACCCGAACATAAGCATATTAGTAGCTACGCACGGACTCCCG
>MDKJ01316138.1:0-27778 GCA_005239525.1 Nicotiana knightiana | reverse complement strand
ATATATATATATATATATTGCTTCTATCAACATTGCTTCCTATAACACCTATTTTGTAAAAGTAATCTTTCACTCTTTGCTTAGTGTTTTTTCTTTCTTTAAAAATTTTTGGTTGTTTATATATTACGGATAAGTTGTCATACTTATTAATTTCTTAAAGAACTGCATAGAAAATTTTATCGTTAATTATTGGCATATTTAAGGTTCGTGGTGCCCTCGTTGCACTCAAATCCTGGGTCCGTCTTTGACACCGCAACCACAAACGCACCACAGCACTTGCCATCCCTGCTCGCAGCAGCGGACGCTGCAAATGAAACGGCGCGTGCAAGGCTTCACTTCTTTTTTCCGTTGCACGCTAACTTGGAGGCTTTTGGACTTAGTTCACTGCTTAACCTTCTGAAGATTCCTTTGCTGCATGCCCAGCTGGATGCCACACATCCAAGTATTTGTTCTTCAATTCCTTGTATTTATACATCAACTTCACCTCCAATGAATTCCTGAGTCATAAAAAAGCAAAAATATAAAACCAATAATTGAGTTGAAATCCTTGTGCATTAAGGACAAATGTTTTTAAAATAAAGTAATGTTTGTTTGACGATTGATTATAATGAGTAGCAAACATTATTTATGATGTCCCACGACACATTATTAAGAGTATCTTAAAAAACAATTAATTTAAAGAAACACTACTCCTATTGTGTTGGAGACGCCAAGGAGGAAATCAAATTAAAAGATTGCTGAGTATTAATTGGTGACTATCTGGTATACTATATAGTCAAGGAAGGCAACTGAAGAAATAAAATTTAAATAGACAAGAAAAACAAGATGAAGCTGACCGTTATATATAAATACTTATGCCTTTGGGTCATCTCACTCATCAGTCTGAGTTTCTATTTTCCACATAAACTTAAGAACAACAAATTATCTTAATATTTTGTGGCAAAAAATACTAAAAATATAAATTTATTAGAAATGGCCTTACCTGCAGTTGGCAATAATCATGTGAAGCATGGAGAAGAAGAGATCGTTCGACCTGTCACCAACTTCTCTTCTAGTCTTTGGGGCGAACATTTTCATTTTTTGTCCATGGACAATCATGTATAAACTAGTGGAGGGCCAGCCCGGGCGTTGGCCGAGCCCAACGTGAACAAAGCTATATGTTAGCTTCAAGATTTCACATATTCATTTTGATGATAACAAACCAACATAATTATTAATCAACAAATATTTACTTGCGATAATCTTATTCTTGTACAGGTTTATTCAAGAAAAAAGATGTTGGTAAAGATCCAAACAAATATGGGATAGAGAATATCATGTGATTAATTTATAAGTGAAAATATTATCAAGAAGATTATTTTCAGAGATTTGATCTCCAAGCGTCATAGAAGGAATAATATTTGAAAGTCAAATTTCAAATATCTTTCAAATTTCAAATATTGAATGGCTTACTACAATATCAAAAGAAGAATGTATGGAAATTATGGAAGGAAAGTGTATTAGTGACAAATAGACTCACCACATGGGTCTATTAAATGGCGACATGTATCAGCGAAGTTATGAGAAAGATGAAGAATGGCATGTAAAAGTGATATGTAAAACACTCTCAGGACCAAACACACTCGTACCATGCCTGTTAGTCTCGAAATTGATCATCATAGAATAGCCCCGGATCAGGTACGAGAGAATAGCTCATAACTACAAATGAGGAAAGAATTAATTCATCCCGGATTATATGGGATATATTATCATTACGCCATCTGTTACAAATCAATTATGTAACGTACAATAAATGCAATAATTGGTTGTAACGGGCAGAACAAGGTAATCAATTACGAAATTGACTCAACAGGCACAAGATTGACTCAACTTGCGCGAGATTGACAAAATAGGCGTGGGATTGACTCATTAGTTATGGAATTAACTCATCAATTACAAAATTAACTCATTAGTTACTGAATTCCAGCATTTACTCAGCAGTTACAAGTCTTCCAAAAGTAACAGATGGATTGAGTAAATGCTCGTACTGGACCATAATTCAAGAAGAATGGTTACTTAAATTGAGCCCTATAAATAGACATACTTTACCACCATTGTAATTATCTAATATTTTTCTCTACAGTTTTATACATTGTAATTTATAGCATCTTGCTCCCAAGTTAGCCATAGTTCGGCTCTTCAAGCTCTGTTCGGCTAATCATACTATGAAGGATCATCTAATAAGAATTATCTCTTCACTGCTTTATTTTTAATTATCTGTTATTGAATTTATTTTTCACTTCTCTATCATGTTGTATTAACGAAAATTTATATCTTTTGGATCGAATTGATTGCTTGTGGTACGTCATATAAAATTAATTGTTTTGACCTCGAAAGCTATTTTTCTGGTTAAACAGTTTGGTTCTGTTACCGAAAACTCAAGCAAATTTGTTATTCATCCAAAGATACTAACTTTTTTTGTTAATATTTGCTTGTTTTCAGTTTATACCTTCGTCATGGCCGAAATTTGCCAATCAACACAGTTAAGGACAACCAAGTTGGAGATGGCTTTACCATGTAAAATGAAAAAGAAAGAATAGCGATGATAATGATAAGTAAGCAACAAGCAGATAAAAACGGAGAATGTACATCGGTATATTGGTATCGCAACCATTAGTATCGGAACTAATTCTAACGAATTTGCGCTAAACAGTTCTGAAACATGAGGTTAAGATACATCAGGTAATTTTAATATACAAAATTTAGTTCTAACTTTACAGAAACAGATCAAGGAACAGAATGAGCGGATAGAACACCTCCGAAAATATCCAACTATCCCACGAGAATGATATGCATAATCGTTATAGCACCGTACTTCAAATAGAGGAAGGCAAGGAGGTTTAATCGAAAGTCAAAAATAGGTTCGAAAACCAAACAGAGGTAGTTCTAGGGTGATCCTAATCTAAACGCAGAAATCTAAAAAATAAGTCTGAGCAAAGAGATATGGGATTTTCTTCGCGGGCTGAAAAAGAACCGGACCTTCCCGAACAGGTAAGAATATCCTTGCTAAATTTCACAGGAGAAGAATGAAGGTCAGGGAAAGCATGGGTAAAACACCCACGGTATTTCTTACAAAGATACCGCACCTGAGAACTAGAAAGGAAAAGACAGGTGGGATACGGATAATTAAAGACTACGAGGAACAAGGTCCATTAATAGCCACGAACAGTTAGACAAATATTTTCGAAAGCAATCATTGAACGGAAAGAATCAGAAGCCACGGGATCAAATGCTGAAGAACTAAAAACTATCATTGACTTCCCAAATAGGAAGGTTTACGTTGGCCGAGACTTGCCACCGAATATAAAGGTAAGTCGATTAAAATTTTACGTTCTAACGCAAATTGCTTTGCTTTCCCTATGCTAACATAACAAGTATACCACCGGAGGTAATGGGTTTTCCGCTCAATATTGACCCCTGCTATAATGCGGTCAAGCAAACGAATGAAACCAGAGTAAAATGATAAAAGATAAAGTAACAAAACTTTGAAAGGTCGGTTTAGTCCGTAAAGTCGAATCATCCAGACTCGCTAGCTAACATCAGACTATCATTACTTCCAAAATTCCGAGGAGAAGGATGGTTGTTAGTACACCAACTTATCTCGGAGGTCTCAGTAAATGCAATCTTAATTCAAGAAGCTGAAGGTACACAATCTCCTATCTATTGTAAAATGCTTTTAGACATGGAAACTACATATCTATGTTTTGAGAAGTTGACATTAATAGCAGCAGCCCTAAATTTAAGGCTTTATTTTTAATATCATCCAATTTTCATAGTCACTATATTTTTATTACGCAATATTTTGCATAAACACGAACTGTCAGGAAGGCTAGCTAAATGTGTAGTCGAACATAGTGAATATGATGCTATTTATCAGTCATGTACGGCTATAAAATCACAAGTTTAGTAGATTTCATGGTTAATCTTAGCTCGAACATATTACCCAAAGCCGAAAAAGAAGTACATGTTGCTTTTGGGATAATTATCGGATATGGACCTTCTACACAATTAAGTCCACAAGTATTAAAAGTCCCGGGTTAGGGACAATGCTTAATGCCTATCAGGAAAAATAGTTAGATAATTCATAAAAGTTATTTTACTAACAACAAAGATAAGTATGAAGCATATGATACAAGGCTTGAATTAGCTAGGGTACTCAGATCAAAAATATTGATTTAACGATTGATCAAATCCAAGAAAAGTATACAGCCGAAGAAAATCTAGCTGGATGTGCCAGTCTCGGATCTACTGCTGATATTATTGACTCCGAAAGAAACTCCAGGCTCTTATCGAGATATATCATTTCCGGATCAAACAATCTCGGTATAGAGACATCCCTTATTTGGGCGATCCCTGATATATTATCAATTAGAATGTAAATGAGGTAAGCTCGACTAATTTAAATTTGGCATAATAAATTCATTGGTTACTTGTAGAATGAGACTTTACCCACAGACAAGCACGCTCTCAACAACTCTGAGTGTGTTTCATCCCTACTTCCTTGTTGAAGGAGAATTATATTTGAGAATATTCAAGGGTCCCAAAGCTAAAATGTCACATGGAACAGACAAACAAAATATATGATGCGGGAATTTATAAAGAAAGCAGTGAAAATTACTCCGGTAATAAGGCTTTAAATCAGAAACTCATCAAAGCTAGTATGAATTGCGGAAATCAAGATATGGCATGATCCTCGACAACATTTTGGAACCTCCGTAGTTCCTGGCCAGATGAAAAAATATTTGATAAAAAGAGCTCTGGTACCGTTACTATGTTGTAACTGGACCATTTGAAAGTCCACCAACATCGAAACTAGATATCCTATCAGTTAATATTAAATTGGGGACTGTCCAATTATGATTCAAGTGTTTGAGTTCTTATACCTCAAAACTCGCACACTAGGGAGATTACTTATACTTGAAGATTGATCAATTTGACATGACATTATAAGAAGTGATACAAATAATTGATTGCCTTGGGAGATAGAATTACTAAGAGTATTCCGATATTATTTACCAGCATCTCAACTCAGTTAATTGTCTAGATCATAAATACTTCAAATAATGTTGAATTAGTTCTCCAAAAATACATATACTACACGTACAAAAAAAGGATTGAGAACTCCATGTCAGAGTCAAGAATCCCACGAGAAGAAATGAGTTTTGTATCTAAGTCAAGATAACATAATAAATTTCACTTTGAACAAACACCTGACTTATATTCGGTCCAACAACGACCATTCCAGTTAAATATATAATCCTTTCTTAACGGCTAATTGTATTATGACTCGGATTGATTATCCCATATATATTAATTCAAATCTCAAATATTATTAAATGTCTCTTCGGGACAAATCTACTAAGATATACATTTATTTTGGATCAATATTCTCTTAGACTCAATGTCTTACCGGGATCAATACCCCTGTAAATCCTAATGGGATTAATACTTCCCCAGACTAAAAGTCTACTCGGATCAATTGATCCTATTTTATGCATTAGTAAGAAGGAGACGTCCTCTTCATAGCATTTAAAATATATAAAAAGACCCTCTTTTATTTAAAAGTTAGACACCCAACTGTGCAACTTTAAAAATCGCACGTGTAACGATGCATCAATTAATTATTCCTAGTTAAAATAATTCCGCCGACTTAAACAACAACAATGATGTAATTAGTAGTATTGTGGACTAATTATTGTAAAGCCAAAATATGAATACTTATATTCTTTTTTCTATGCCGGGAAAATTCCTAGTAATCTGAAAGTATGGCCCAGAAAGACTCAAATTTTGGCGGCTAGATTTGTGTTCCTTAGAAAGTGAAAGTGGAGAGACAAATTAGTTTTCTTCGTATTTACTAAGTTATACGAGAGATCTAAATTAATCAGAACTTTTTATTTCCTTCACGGGTCTAATGACACAAATTTGAATTAGTCGGGATGATAGACTTCGAATACCAGAGGGTCAAATCAAACAAAAGAGTAACATGTAATAGTATCTACTCCCTCTGTTTTAAAAGACTCGGCACGGAGTTTAAGAAAAAAATAAGACTTTTAAAATTTGTGGTCTCAAAAGTTTAAGGAGTAAAAGTTTAAGGGGTCATGTCATTTGTGTTGTTATGAAAGCTTCTCATTAAGGATCTTTAAAGTTGAATTATTTTCAATCATAAAAATGTGTCATTCTTTTTTAAACGAACTAATAAAAAAAATGTATCATCTAAATTGAAATAGATGGAGTACTTATTTTAGTAATTAACATTGAGAACAATTCATTTCGTAGGAGTAATGTATATGAAAGTTTGATGAATATTATTTTATGGGTCCAGATATGTACTTAAAACATTTATTTGAATCTTGAAAAGCGAAATCAAACATGTTAAACGTAATAAATGATAGAAGTACATGTTAAATTTCAAAAAGCAAAACAAGACATATTAAAAGTTAAATGTGTGATTATAAATAATGTTTTTATTATTTGTAAATATTGAAATTCAGTATCTTCAAATAATGGGTTGGTCATTATTATTTGTAAATATAAGTTTTAATTAAATAATATACTAGTGAAATATTGAAAAATTTTCTTGAATATTATTAAATAGTAAATATTAAACTTAGTTCAAGTGAAATAATGATTTTTACTCTCGAAACTTCAACTTTTTTACGAAGTATTATTTATTTTCGAATTTCAACCTAAACTAAATAATGTCCAAATGTAATGCCAAGAAATAATTTTTTTTAATTGAAGCCATTCACCCGGGTTATAGTGTCCGTGGTGATGGGGCATTTGGCATTGACCCCTACCATGTATATAAATAACCGAAAGAGTATATCGGAGGAGGACATAAAACCAAACCACTACAAATATTACATGCAACCCAAAAACTTGTAATTGTTGGTCTGTGACATGTTACAAAAACGGTTGTGTGATCACGACCAACTCTAAGTCCTTAAAAGGACAAGCGGTCGCTGCAAATATAATCCGGTCTAAAAGTCTGGAGTCGAATCTCACAGGGAATTAAGGTTTCACTATAATTGTTCAACATCACTAAGAAGACAATTTCGAACAATTCCTAAGTTATATATTAGGATTCTTATGTCTAACCAATTACCAACAAATTAAACTAGTAAATTAACAACTAGGAATAGTAAGGGTTGGAGACAAGATTGGAAAAGCCTAGAGTTATGTTTTTTTCCAATTGTCGGAATCTTTCCCGCTAAGTCTCCTACAATTTTGCCTAAGTATTCTCTACTGATCATGAGCACTCGACTAATCGTAATTCTCTCGAGAAACTACAATAATATACTAGTCATATTCTCTCGAATTACGCTAGCTCGCACTTTTTCACCGCTCACTATGATCATGTCAAAGTTTCGTTATCTCTAATCCTGCTTTTAAATCCGACCTATTGATCTTTCATATATCTTGGGAGTGACGTTACTCGACAACAACCTAAATATGCACTCTTTCACAAGCAATACATAATAAATAGGCACAGTCAATTAATGGACATTCAATCAACAACAATAAACACGTAGTTGAACAAGTAGGGATATTCAAAGGCAAACTTATATTAAAATGTAACAAGAATTCATCCTCCAAAAAGTTCCATCAAACTCTAGACTAGAGAGCTTAGCTACTCATAACTGTATAAATAATCATAGTCATATTCAAAAGCATTAAACTACATATTAAAGAAGAACTAAGAGAAAAAATCTCGTGATGCGCACTCCAGAGTGTTTTGTAGCCTTTTGCCTCTCCAATAAATGTCCATCTCTAAAAACTAAGTTTAAGAGTATTTATAAGGTAGGGTTAAAGTCTACATGTCCAAAATTAATGAGGAAATAAAAGTGGCTCGGATACGCATCGTCGGCGTAGGGCATCGTCGGAGGCGCCAAACTACATTGCAAGGCGCCATAAGGGGTGCCAATATACATTGAAAGGCGCCATCAGAGGCGCCAATGTTGATGCCCTAGACAGAGCCTTGCACTATCTAAGACTGTGACTTTTTATGGCCTTGCAATGTCTAAGGCTGTGACTTTTCATGGCCTTGCAATGTTTTGTCGATCTGACCAACTATTTTGTGTATTGTAGCCCCGTTTCCCCATTTATGTCTTATTCTATGTTCATTTGTTATTATGTGACTTGCCAGAGTGGTTGGATATGTTCCGGGGATGTTTTGGAGTGAAGTGGGATACTTAGTCCCAATGTTGGAAGCTTAAGTTGAAATAGTTGACTGGATGTTGATTTATGTGTAAACAATTCCGGAATGGTGTTTTGATGGTTCTGATAGCTCCGTAGTGATTTTGGACTTAGGAGTATGTCCGGATATTGATTTCAAGGCCCACAGGTCATTTTGACTTGAATTGGCGAAAGTTGAAGGTTTGAAATGTTAAGAAGTTTGACTGAGAGTTAACTTTGTTGATACCGGGCTTGAATTTTGATTCAGTGAGTTAGAGTATGTCTGTTGTGTCATTTATGATTTGTGTGAAAAATTTGAGGTCAATCGGAATTGGTTTGGTATGAATTGGCGCTGGTTTTGGAATTGAAATGTTCATTAATTCAATAGGCTTGAAATGAGGTGTGAATCGTAGATTTGATGTTGTTTGATGTGATTTTAGGCCTCGAGTAGGTTTGTTATCTATTTTGGAACTCGATGGTATGTTTGGACGGGGTCCTAGGGGCCCCATACATGATTCAGATTGACTGGAGTTCATTTTGGGACTTAAGAGAGATGTTGTTGCTATCTGGTGTCATCAAACCTACGGTGGGTTTGGCCGGAGGTGCGGTTGGGGGGATCGCAGGAACGAAATGCACTTGGTCTTGGAGGGGACCGCAGATGCGATAGGTTGTCCGCATCTGCGAGCCTGCAGGTGCGGAAGTTTTGGTCGCATAAGCAAAATTGTCTAAAATGGCTTGGGGTCGTAGAAGCGGACTTTGTCCGCAGGTGCGGGTGCATATAAGCGTCCTTTGTCCGCAGAAGCGGGAGCGCAGCTGCACTTTTTGGATCGCAGAAGCGAAAGAGCTAAGCAGAAAAGGAGTAGATCGAGGGTTTATTCCCATTTGTCATCTTTTGAGTTAGAGAGCTCGGTTTTGGGCAATTATGGAGGGGATTTTCAAGGACTTGATCGGGGTAAGTATTTTTTACTCGAATTTGATTATTATTCATGAATCTATCATTGTTTTTAACATTTAATTAGTGTTTTGAGTGGGAACAATTGGAGAATTTTGTGAAAATTTCCTAGTATGGTTGGACTCATTATTGAATGAGTGTTCAGATTTTATAAGTTTTGTCAGTTTCGAAGTGCGAGCCAGGGGGTTGACTTTTTGAGTTGAGTTTTTAATTTTATTTAGAGATTGAAACTTTATTGTTCGAAATAGTTTACTATAGCTTGTATTTATGGTATTAAGTCATTTTGGCTAGATTTGAGCCATTCGGAGTTGGATATTCGCGTAAAGAGCTTATTAAAGGATTGATTTGGCTTGTTTGAGGTAAGTATCTTGCCTAAATTTGTGTGTGGGAACTATCCCCTTAGGACTGAGTTTTTTGTGTTATTTGTGAAAGCCGTGTACGCAAGGTGACAGGTGGGTACACAGGTGGGTTATATGTGGTATTTAACCGGTTTAGGCTATTTAGTGTAACGACCCGACCGGTCATTCTGAGAGTATTAGCCCCGTTCCCCTATTTACTGTTTCCTCTATTTTAATTTATGCTTATGTGACTAGCCGGGAGGATTTGTTTTTGGTTTTGAAGTGAAATGGGACACTTAGCCCTTAAAATAAAAGCTTAAGTTCTAGGAATTTGACCGTAGTTGGAATTGTGTGAAGACAACTCCAGAATGGAGTTTCGTCGGTTCCATTAGCTCCGTTGGGTGATTTTGGACTTAGGAGCGTGTTCGAATTGTGATTTGAAGGTCTGTAGTTGAATTAGGCTTGAAATGGCGAAAGTTGGATTTTTGGGAAGTTTGACCAGAAGTGGACTTTTTGATATCGGGGTCAGATTCCGATTCTGAAAGTTGGAGTAGGTCCTTAATGTTAAAATGACTTGTGTGCAAAATTTGGGGTCAATTGGACATGATTTGATAGGTTTCAACATCGGTTATGGAAGTTTGAAGTTTTAAAGTCCATTAAGCTTGAATTGAGGTGCGATTCATGTTTTAGAGTTGTTTTATGTGATTTCAAGGCTCGACTAAGTTCCTATGATACTTTAGGACTTGTTGGTATATTCAGTTGAGGTCCCGGGGGCCTCAGGTGTGTTTCAGATAATTATCGAATTCATTTTGGACTTAGAGTTGGCTGCGGTGCGAGCTCACAGAAGCGAGCGGGAGATCACAGATGCGGGGATGATGAGGATAGCCAGTGGTCGTAGGTGCGACGTGTAAGACGCAGAAGCGGAGCCGTTCCTGCGGTAGTGTGATGTCATAAGAGAAATAGGTGAGGAAGCTGAGATGGCCAAGTTTCTCACAAAAGCGGACGTCTGAGCACAAAAGCGCGTCTGCAGATGCGGAGGGGTTGTGCGCAGGTGTGATACCTGGGAGTTTAAGTGAACTCCGCAGGTTGGAGTCTTTGTCGCAAAAGCAGTACCGCAGAAGCGGAACTTGGACCGCAGGTGCGGTTTAACTGGGCAGAAAAGGGGAAAGGTTGAGGGTTTGATTTCATTATCTATTGTTGGACCTAGAGAGCTCGGATTGAGGCGAAATTTTGAGAGATTTTCAGAGGAAACATTTGGGTAAGTATTCTTGACTTGTTTTTAGTTAATATCCACTAATCCATCGTTAATTTCATCATTTAATCAAGGATTTGGGTTGAGAATTTTGGGGGGAAAGTTGGAAAGTTCTTCATCCAAAATTTGGGGTTTTGATATTGAATTTGAGTAATTTTGGTATGGGTGAACTCGTGGTTGAATGGGTGTTCGTATTTTGTGACTTTTACCCGATTTCGAGATGTGGGCCCGGGGCGACGTTCTGAGGCGATTTCCTAATTTCTTGTCAAAGTCTTGATTTCATTAATTAGATTAGTTTCTTATATTAATATTTATGGTATAAAATTTCTTTTGGATAGATTTGGTCCATTCAGAGTCGGAAAGTCGAGGAAAGGGCATTCTTATTGACTGATTGAGCTTGACTTGAGGTAAGTGGCTTGCTTAACCTTGTGTGGGGAAAATCCCCTTTGGATTTGGTACTATTGTGATAATTCTGTGATATGTGAGTGCCGTGTACGTGAGTTGACGAGTGCGTAGACGGGCTAATCGAGTCATCCCAGCATGTGTGTTATATCTTAAATGAGTCATCCCAGCATGTGTGTTATCCTGTTTAGCCTAATGTATTATGTTTACGTATCTTAAATGCTTATTTGAAATCTGTGCAACATGCTTAGTTGAATCCCAACTTGCTTTCCGTGACCAGACCTCGCCACTACTCTACCGAGGTTAGGCTTGAAACTTACTGGGTACCATTGTGGTGAACTCATGCTACTCTTCTACACATGTTTTGTGTGCAGACCCAGGTACCTCCCACCAGCCCCGCTATTAGTAGAGAGTCATGCTGCAGCTACAGAGACTTTAAGGTATATCTGTCAGCGTCCGCAGACCTCGCAGTCCCCTTCTATCCTTTAATGTTGTTCTTCTTTATTTTTCCTAGATACTGATGTATAGAGACAGTTAGAACAATTTCTTAGAGCTTGTGACTTGTGACTACCGGGTCTTTAGGAGTTGTTATACTCGGAGTTGTTGGTTTTACTTGTACATGTCGAGCGGTAGTTTTCCAGCTTTATCTATATATATACCTATTGATGTTGAGGTTTAGTTGTTAATTATGTTGTTATTCAATTATTTCGCAACTGTTAGACTTACCTAGTTTTAGAGACTAGGTGCCATCATGACATCTTACAGAGGGAGATTTGGGTCATGACATTTAGAATAATTTCATCCTTTGATCGAATTGTCATAGCATGTTATATCTTTCATCGTTAATCTATCCTTATATACTTTATTTGACATTATTGGTACTTGTTCCACCTATTACTTGTCATTTTTCTCTTATATTCTTTAGTTGAAATTATTGCCTTCCTTATTGTCTTGTTACTTCTTTAATTTTGGAATTACTTACTTGAAATTGTTAATTCCTGCACTATCTCTTGTTTAGCTATTGGTAATGAAGTTGTAAAATCCATTATCACTTTGAGGCGAGGTTGTTAATTATTGAAATATTGTTCTTGATGAGCTATTCACCATTAGTTTATTATTGTTGGAATTCTTGTACACATTGTGGTTGAGCCATGGTCTATTTGATGTGGAAACATTGGTATTTTTGATTCTTTTGGAAAATTGTGGCATATGGGCACTTGTGTTGTGAGTTGTGATTATGTTGTGATATTGATGTGCATGCGACGGTATAAAGATAGAGTTTAATATGCATGAGGCGGCATAAGGTGGGATCTATGTGCGATTTCCTAATAAGGGAATTGCTTGAAGCCACATGTCGACACAAGGTGGGCTAAAGTGCATGTAGCTATTTCAAAAAAAACGTTTTCAAAACTATCTAAATGTAAGGCTCACGCGACATATAAAGAAAGATTGATTGGAATTTTGAAATGAGATTTCGAGGCGGTACCTCGGTTGTGATTCTTGTTGTTATCTCTCATTTATGTCATTTTTATTTGTACGCATTGCTTTCATGATGTTCTTATTATGCATTCTTCCCTTGTTGCCTTTATTGTTTTAAATTCAGTTGTAGCTTATCTTGTTGTATTTCTCATTTTGCCTCATTTTGCTCGTTTCCATTATTAGACTGTACTATACTTGTTCAGCTTCTCTTTCTTATCCTCGTAAGTGCTTGACCTATCCTCGTCACTACTCTTCTGAGGTTATGCTTGATACATACTGGGTATTGTTATGATGTACTCATGCTACTCTTCTACACATATTTTATGCAAATCCAGGTACCTCGACCCAGGATAGACACCAGTGAGTAGAGCATTCAGTTCAGAGACTTCAAGGTACAGCTGCCTGGCGTTCATAAGCCTCAAAATCACCTTGTGTTCTTGTTTATCTACTGTTTATTCTTTACTTAGACAATGATGTATTAGGGATTTCACAATATATTCATGTAGAGCTTATGACTCAGTTTCACCCGATTTTGGGAGTTATTGTCAACTTTATTGATGTCACGCCCCAAACCTGCAGAGGTGTGGTCGGCACCCGCTGCCATACTCGGCTCGAGCGTACCACTCTGTAACTATGAACTCTGGAGGGGTAACCCTCAACTTAGGCCGATGAGGCCATATTCTGAATCATCTGAAAATAACATCTAAACAACCAGCATACCAAACTAAACATCTACATAGGGCTGGTAAAGCCACAATACTGATATAAAAAAAAGTATAGGACTCGTCTACAAGCCTCTAGGGATAACTGAACTGTATCATGGTCGGGACTGTGCCTCGACTTACCCATCAAACCGGTATATATAAAATAGACTCCAATGTATAGACCTGGTAACTCCGAGGAAGTGGAGCTTATCAACCAAGCTGGTGTTTAACTTTTTCTACTGGGTTTATCCAACTGTCTATCAGGACCTGCAGGCATGAAATGCAGCGTCCCCAGCAAAGGGAACGTGAGTACGAAATAAGGTACCGAGTATGTAAGGCAACATAATAACTAAAAGTTGAAACTGAACTGATAATATAATAACTGAAAGTACATGGGAGTCAAATATAATTGAAGATATGCTTACCTGCTGATACTGACTCATCTCTCTCAATATAGTAAGTAAAATAGCCGTCCGGCCCTATAAGGCTCGGTATGTGTAATTTCTCTGCCGTAGTAGGCTCGATCATAGGAACTCGACCATCCTAGGCTATATATCTCGATCATTGTGAGCTTTCTCATAGGCCCTCGACCGCAGTAGGCTCGGTATATAACTTACCATCCGATCTGAGGTTGTCCAATAGGCGCATGCCCACTGATTATAGCTCGGTGGTGGTAAAAATACTGTAATACTGTATATATAGACTCTCTGCTCTCTTGGCTGAAAGAAGACAATTAAATTGAATATGAAGTCCCAATAAGGGAGAATGCTATAACTTATGAGACTAGGAAAATGTAGATAAATACAGGAATATGAACTTCTCTTTATGTCTCGTTATCAAACACATGTAGTTACTGGATCATGCCAAAATGAAGGAAAGATTTAGCCTTAACATACCTTATCACCATCTGTCCAATAACCCTGTTAAACTCGTCTCGTTTCACCTTAATCCACAACAACGATAACAATACTATCGTCAAGTTATGAAAGGTACCACTACCACACAATGAACGACAAACTTGTTTTATAATAAAACAGACAACATCTCCCCTATAATATTTACTTCCTCCCAATTCGACATAGCACCAACAACAACAAGAACACAACAATAACAACATGTATACATAAGTTTCCAATCTTATATCAATCACAAAATACCACAAAACATCCCACACACTCCAATGACTTCATACACAAAACGATAACCCTAGTAGTGTCAAACAACCCGAAAATGTAACGGCAAATGACCAGCCAACCACCCTGCCATTATGTGTTGTTTCTCCATAACCTTTCTCCTCCCATACTCCATAGAAACAGTAGATAAAAAGACAAACCAACAACAACACAAAACAAACCGCAAAGTAGTCTTATAAGTTCAACAACTCAAAACTGATTTTTCAATTTGCTAAAACACGTTTCGACTTGTCTTTTCTTTCAAATTGAGAAACAAAACAAACATTATATAACTAATACTCTTATCCTTTAAACCTATCATGAATTAAACTTAAAAATAAGTTCACAACCAGCCAATAATGACGCAACAACAAAGAACATACCACTCTTACGAAACTCGCTAAGTCTAGTCTTTACGATCGAGTTACAACTCCTACAAGAATAGATAATGTAAGGAGGCATAACATTACCTTGGAATGAGTATAAAAAACGAACCCTAGTCCTTCTTTATCAAAAATCAGTTCTCCATCGCAACTACAAGAAGGAGAAAGAGAAACTAGCAAGCTGTCCGGGGTTTTCGACACTAGAATCATATCGTATAATCCTACGGTTTATGTGGGATTATTGAGGAGGAGTTGCAGGGGTTAAATCTGGTATTCATGGTCTGAAATATGAGTGAATAAAATGAGTTTATAATCCCTTAAATGTCCCCTCTTGGCCGACTTTAGGAGCTTTTAATTGAGGCCTCTCCTTTTGGCAAGTAGGTGATGCACCTACTTGTCACCTACCAGTCTATGCGATCTCGCGAAAATAAGAATATCTCTCTGCTCAAGTCGTATGGAAAAACGGTTTAATGCGTTAGAAGATAGACTAGTAGATAGTCAATTTGATATGTGGATCATCCCAGAATTCCAAGTACATTGGGGAAAATGCTCAGCTGCATTTGACCTATTTTTCAGCATATTTATGAATGTAACTTGTGATGATCTTTGCCAACTCTTGTTCCACAACGCACTTGACTTCAAAACATGACACACAACTATCATAAGATAAAAATAACTCATAAAATAACCTCCTTATAATTTTGAGCACCCAAGTCTCACCTCAAAAGTACATGTTATAACATTCCTAACTTGTCGACTTTTGACGAAACTTATTTTCTTCATTTTGCTTAGATTCTAAACCTTTCAACCTTCTTGGTACTTGTTATCCATGATCTTAATATTTGTAAACTTCGAGTTAAAATGATTAACTTACATCATGTACTTTCAAAGATGATCTCATTTCAGAGCTTACATTAATTGACTTACGACGTACTCTCATGTACGAAACTATGGGGTGTAACATTATTTCCCCGGTTGGAACATTCGTCCTCGAATGTTGACTGATGCTCTTATCAGTCTCATAACCTATAGTTCTTACGAATAATTTAGTACTGTCCTTAACATCTAGGCAACTATTCTGTGAATAAATTCACAAACCGAGGGAATTCCCCCCTATGGGATTCTTTCTCGCACCACGACCTGTTGTCGGAATTATTCGAGGCTCGTTACTATTTCTACCTCTATCATGCTGCCTTTACGACTCTATCCCTCTATGTGTGCCTATACGACTCTTCTCTCCTTTTCCTCCAGCTATTATCCAATCTCTAGGCCTCACTTTGTGAACATATACAGAACTATGACAAGTTGTCCCTCTAGGAAATCTATAGGTGTACTGAAGTCCTTCACTTGGTACTTTGTCGAACTTATGACTATTGCTATATCTTGTTTCATAGCCTCGGTTATCTATCCTTATGAATTTACTACGTCTAGGTAGTTCATACTATACCATAACACTTACTTCAGTTTATTATGACTGATGTTTGCTACCCAACTCCAGGTTACCCTCTTGCTGCTTATCCTATATGTATAAATCTAAGCCCTTTAGTTCTTCCTCATTACTGTTCATCTTAAGAATGACGACCTAATCTTATCTCATACTTTGGAAATCTTATCTGCCTATTGTTGATTCACCTTAATGTTGATCTATAATCTACCACTGATAACTTGAAACCTTTTACATAATACATTGCGCTTAGGGCTCACGTCTCATCAGGGAACATCTAAAGTTATTTTCCTGACCCACCTAGGGATGATACAATACTTCATTAACCGTATTTCATAGCATCCCAATGTAGTTCATCTTATGGGGGTATTCTAATCCTGTGCAATTCATGAGATCCCCTTTTCTCTAAATCATTACTCAACTGAAGGCCTAAATGTCATCCACTTATCATTTATCACAATACCACCCTTATTCTACTAACAAGGCAGCATTCCGTCTTTTCCAAATGCTCCTCATCTTAAACTCATCTGAGTTTATTCAGGTTATACAGGCTTTCTATAACTTATAGGAATCATCAACTCTTTTGTTTTGATGGGTTTAATCCTAAGGCCTTATCTATTCTCGTCACCTTCTCATTGACCTTTTCTTATCCTTACTCATGTATACCTAAAACCTTTTTTCTCTACCATACTTTAGCTTACGACCTACACATACCGATTTATACTACTCGCAACCTTCCTTTAACTTGATAACACCATATATTTCCTTATATTATTCTGGAACCTCAAGCAAGACATCACGTTGTCTCTAACTCTTCTTTACTCTCTTAATTAGACCTGTCAATACCTGGAAACCATAGGGTGGAAGATATGCTACTGACAACACCAATATCATTTTTGGATACTGAATCATAGTGCTTTTAGCACTTTACATGAAGTATGGACTATACATAACCTTATGCACTTGAGTATCTCGTACCTTCTTCACTTTTACCTTACTTACCATTAAATCTCGCATCGTACCTCTGTCTCTTCCATAACCTCCCTTTTCATATAGGTAGGATTCACATCCAGGACTTGAAGATCTAATGTAGCACTTGCACCTCTGGTGCATACACAATCCAGTGGGAGCTTCATACTTATGAGGCTGATGCTCTTCTAATTGGCTTTATCGTATAGCCATTATAGAATATGGCTGTTGTACTATCTCTCTCGTACCTCTGATATTAAGGGTGATTCTGTAATGTTCTCAATCATGATTTCTATAATTATCTTGGTCTTGTAATCAAACTCCTAATTTACTTAGCTGATTAACTCTTTATATTCCTCTTTTCTCTTAGCCTTTATGTAGGCTTAAGCTATCTTCCGATTTGCGGATAAGGGTATTAGTTATTACTTTAGTCGTTCGTAGACGCTATGGAACATCCATGATATAGCCTTCTAAAAATTCAAGCCCTTTTCTGTAACGTGGACTCAATTCTTTCTTTTAACCTATACCAAAGTCTCAACTTTATGAATGTCAACATATATGTTGTATGGATAGTACTCCAAAATCTTGAGTGCGGTCATAACATAACTAACTCTGGGTCGTAGATCGAATACTTCCTTTCGTGCCTTCTCAAATTTCTCTAAAAGTATGCAATTTCTCTTGGCCATTCTGCCACTTGTTGCATGAATACTTGGCTTATCTTAGTCCCCACACCTAATGGAATTTCGTGCAACTCATATGATATCGAATATTACGTTTGATTTTCCTTCTCGTTCCTTAGTCACGACATATTCCACTTTGTTATGGAGTGCATACAATGTCGTAGTGAGACCGTTGTTACAAGATCATTTCCCTTTTAGGTCACTATGCTTATATTAAAGCCTTCTTACTTATTTCCTCAGCTAGTCTTTCATTGTAGCACTTAGGAAAGACCCTATGACTCTTGTAAAGCTGGGAGCTTTTTGCATCGTATACCCGACGAAAATTTGAATGTACTTACTCGCCAATAATTATCCTTAGTTACTTATCTCTGCGCCCTTATGCTCGTAGGGTTACTTCCGAACTGAAATTTCGATTGTCTCCCTAGTGGCAGTCTCTTTTATTTCTGTAACACTTGTATGGTACCTTTTATTACTCCAACTCCTATCTGAATATTACTCATGGATTACGATGTCGTATCTATGAGGCTGAATTTCCTATGCTGGGTTTCACTACGTTTTCCTTGCATGATCTACTGATTTATCGTAGACCTCTTGTCTAGCCATAACTAGGCTCTTGAGGAATCAACTAACGACTCATCAGTCCATGCTCATATCTACATTCTGCGTAACCTCTCTTGATTTATTTTCTTTGTCTTATCTTATCTCTCGCACTGTCTCTTTATGTATCAAGTGTTCATTCACACTTACTCTAAATAACATCCTGGTCGGGAACCCTTACTGCCTCTCCCTGACATCATGTTTGAATAATGTTTTGGAGTAGTAACATATCTGTAGGATCTGAATAAATGCAATCTCATTCCTTTTGCCTTTTTACCGCATTCTTTCTTTACTATTCCATAGTTACTTGAACTACATAACTCCAACTTACTACCATATCACAACGTCTTCCCCTTTAGGGGCGTACTAGCATTTAATTCTATTAAGATTTATCTATATATGGTTTACCTCTTCACCTTGGCGTCTTTTCACGTCTTCACTGACTCTTACTCATTTTGCGATAACCCTTCTCTACCAGGGATAACTGAATTCCTTACGCACAAGGGTGACATCTAGTGTAACTGGCACACTTAGTCCCTTAAGCTTAACGCTGCTCACAGTGCTTTCTTTAGGGAAGTGTCTTCCTGAATGACCTTTAAAGGTTATTCTTCCTTTGTCTATTCTATCATTTCCGGAACTTGATTTCTGAAATTCTTACGATGCTGACTATTATCAAATCGTTATGTCCCTAAATATTGTTCGATTTTTTTGTTTACTAGCCCATACTAATTTCTATTATTCTGGCGGTCTAACTTAGCTTTCTAGTAATCATGTTGGAGTCACCAACTCATTTATCGAAATAAGGATATGACTTTATGCTTTTACTCTTTATTGTCTCAAGGCCTATCACCTCTTCTCTTTTCCTTCACTTGACTATAAACTCTGTCATCCTGTCATATTTTGATTTACCCTTATCACCAATTTATCACATCTTACTCATAATACTTTATTTACTCTCTTCTTATTCTCCTGCTAATATCTCTGTCTATTACCTTATTCTGAAAAACTTCATCAAAACAATCTTTCGCTTTTAGCTCCCCTTGCTCTATCTCATTGGCTCTTCGCATCGCCTAATATTCTCTTTTTACTTGGGGCGAGAGTCATACTAAGGTAAATACTTATCCCGTCTAGGATTCCACTATATGTCTGCTGATATTTCTGAATGTTCTAGTATTTATACTTGACTGTACTATTCTAGAGAACACCATTTGGTATGCACGATCTAATAGGACCACGTCGTCGAGAACTCTCTCTCTACTAGTGCCCTTGCATGCTGTTGTATTAGCCCTCTAGCTAGCTGTAATTTTTTTAATTGAAAGCATCTCCATATCATTAGCAAACATAAGTCTTGGCTCGAACTTTTATAACTCAGCTCTATAGCACTGTTTGGATTTGAAAGAAGGGTAACAGACTCCTAAATGCCTTGTAGCTTCCTGTTTATATAATGTGGTGCACAACACATCTATAAACAAGGCTCTAATAGACACGACTTGTAGACTCCCTAGGATAGAACTGCTTTGATACCAAGTTTATCACCCCCAAACCTGCAGAGGCATGGCCGGCACCCGATGCCATACTCGGCCCGAGCGTACCACTTTGTAACTATGAACCCTGGAGGGGTAACCCTCAACTTAGGCCGATGAGGCCATATTCTGAATCATCTGAAAATAACATCTACAACCAGCATTACCAAACTAAACATCTACATAGGGATGGTAAAGCCACAATATTGATATAAAAGAAAATGTACAAGACTCGTCTACAAGCCTATAAGGATAATTGAACTGTATCATGGTCAGGACAGAGCCTCGACCTACCCATCAAACCTGTATATATAAAATGGACTCCAAGGTATAGACCTGGTAACTCCGAGGAAGTGGAGCTTACTAATCAAGTTGGTGTTTAACTTTGTCTACTGGGAAGGTCTATCCAACTGTCGACCAGGACCTGCAGGCATGAAATGCAGCATCCCCAGCAAAAGGAACGTGAGTACGAAATAATGTACCGAGTATGTAAGGCAACAAAATAACTGAAAGCTGAAACTGAACTGATAATATAATAACTGAAAGTACCTGGGAGTCAAATATAATTGAAGATATGCTTACCTGCTGATATTGACTCATCTCTCTCTCAATATAGTAAGTAAAATAGTTGTCCAGCTCTATAAGGCTCGGTATGTGTAACTGCTTTGCCGTAGTAGGCTCGCTCATAGGTGCTCGGCCATACTAGGATCTGTATCTCGACCATTCTAGGCTCGCACATAGGACCTCGACCATAGTAGGCTTAGTATATAACTTATTATCTGATAAGAGGTTGCCCAATAGGGGCCTGCCTACCGATTATAGCTCGGTGGTGGTGAAATTACTGTAGTCGTGTATATATATAGACTCTCTACTCTCTTGTCTGATAGAAGACAAAACTAAACTGAATATGAAGTCACGATAAGGGAGAATACTATAACTTATGAGACTAGGAAAATGTACATAAATTCAGGAATACGAACTTCTCTTTATGTCTCGTTATCAAACACATATAGTTACTTATCATGCCAAAATGAAGGAAAGGTTTAGCCTTAACATACCTTATCACCATTTTTCCAATAAACCCGTTAAATTTATTTCATTTCACCTTAATATACAACAACAATAACAATACTGTTGTCAAGTTATGCAATGTACCATTACCACACAATGAACGACAAGCTTGTTTTATAATAAAATAGGCAGCATCTCCCCTATAATCTTTACTTCCTCCCAATTCAAGATAGAACCACCAACAACAAGAACACAACAATAACAACATGTATACATCATTTTTCAACCTTATATCCATCACAAAATATCACAAAACAGCCCACATACCCCAATCACTTCATACACAAAACGACAAACCTAGTAGTGTCAAACAACCCAAAAATGTAATGGCGAACAACCAGCGAACCACCCTTCCATTATGTGGTGTTTCTCCACACCAGTTTTCGTCTCAAACTCCATAGAAACATTAGAAAAAGACACAAACCAACAACAACACGAAACAACCCACAAAATAGTCCCATAATTTCAGCAATTCAAAACTGATTTTTCAATTTACTAAAACACGTTTCGACTTGTCTTTTCTTTCAAATTGAGCAACAAAACAAAAGGTAGATAAATAAGACTCTTATACTTTAAACCAGTCATGAATTCAACTTAAAAATAAGTTCACTACCAGCCAACAATGACGCAACAACAAACAACATACCACTCTTACGAAACTTGCTAGGTCTAGTCTTTACGATCGAGTTACAACTGGTACAAGCATAGATAATGGAAGGAGAAGCATAACCTTACCTGGGACTGAGTGGAAACCACGAATCCTATTCCTTCTTCATCAAAAATCAGTTCCCCAATGAAGCTACAAAAAGGAGAAAGAGAAACTAGCAAGCTGTCCGGGGTTTTTGGCACTAGAATCATATCGTAACATATAGGGTTTATGTGGGATTATTGGGGAGTAGTTGCAGGGGTTAAATATGGTTTTCATGGTCTGAAAGATGAGTGAATTAAATGAATTTATAATCCCTTAAATTTCCCCTCTTGGAAGACTTTAGGAGCTTTTAATTGAGGCATCTCCTTTTGGAAATTAGGGGATGCACCTACTTGTCACCTACCAGTCTGCGCAATCTCGCCAAAACACGAATATCTATCTACTCCAATGTCGTATCAACAAACAGTTTAATGCGTTAGAAACTAGACTTGTAGATAATCAATTTAATATATGGATCATCCCGTAATTCCAAGTACATTGGGATAAATGCTTAGCTACATTTGACCTAATTTTCAGCATATTTATGAATGTAACTTGTGATGATCTTTGCCAACTCTTGTTCCACAGCTCACTTGACTTCAAAACACAACACACAACTATCATAAGATAAAAATAACTCATAAAATAACCTCCTTATTATTTTGATCACCCTATTCTCACCCCAAAAGCACATGTTATAACATTCCCAACTTGTCGACTTTCGATGAAACTTATTTTCTTCAATTTGTTTAGTTTCTAAGCATTTCAACCTTTTTGGTGCTTGCTATCCATGATATTAAAGATTTGTAACCTTCGAGTTAACATGATTAACTTACTTCATGTACTTTCAAAGATGATCTATTTAAGAGCTTACATCAATTGACTTACGACGTACTCTTATGTACGAAACTATGGGGTATAACATTATTCCCCCCTTTGGAACATTCGTCCTCAAATGTTGATTCATGTGCTTATCAGTCTCATAACCTATAGCTCTTATGAATAATTTAGTATTGTCCTTGACATCTAGGCAACTATTATGTGAATATATTCAAAGTCGAGGGCATTCCCCCCATTTAGGCCTCTTTCTCGCACCACGACTTGTGGTCGGAATTATTCTAGTCTCGTTACTATTTCTACCTCTGTCGTGCAGCCTGTACAACTCTATCCCTGTATGTGCACCTATGTGACTCTTCTCTCCTTTTCCTCCAGCTATTATCCAATCTCTCGGTCTCAATTCCAGAACATATACAGGACTATGAAAAGTATTCCCTCTAGGCATCTATAGGTGTGTCGTAGTCCTTCACTTGCTACTTTGTCGAACTTACAACTATTGCTATATATTGTTTTATATCCTCGGTTATCTATCCTTATGAATTTACTTCATCTAGGTAGGGACGGGGGTCTAAGGCTAGGGTAGAGGCCGAGGAGGGACACGTGGTGCAGCTAGAGCACCCACCCGAGCTACGATAGAGGAGCCACCAATAGATTCAGTTGGGGGACAGGTTCCCGAGGCGCATGTTTTCACCTTTGCACTTCGGGAGACCCTCGCATAGTTCTGGAGAATGTTCGGTACTCTGTCCTAGGACAAGTAGATTCCACTTACTCCAACTACATTTCAGGCTGGGGTAGGAGCTTAGCTTTTAGAGATTTTCTTGAGAGAGTTTATTCCCCAGACCCTTCGGGATGCATGGCAAGCAGAGTTTGAGCAGCTGCGCTAGGGTGCTATGACAATGTCTGAGTATGGTGTCAGATTCAACGAGTTGTCTAGACGTGCACCTACCTTGATTTCTACAGTTAGAGAGAGATTCTGTCGATTCATCGAGGGGCTCACTATGGTATTAGATTCAGCATGGCTCAAGAGTTGGAGATAGACACCCCATATCAGCAGGTGGTAGAGATCGCTTGGAGGTTGGCGGGTATGTGGGGCCGTTAGGGGGGACAGAGAGGCCAAAAGGCCTCGAGGTACAGAGGATTTAGTGGTGGCCATGCTGCAACTACAACCGATCATGGTAGAGGCTATGTGAGCCGTCTAGTTCATTCAAAACTTCCAGCTTTTAGTGGCACTCCGGCTACTTCCAAGTGTCAGGTTGCCAATTATGCACCGCTACTATCTAATGCACCTCTTACATGGGGTTCTTTTAGCGGTCAATCTAGTCGACCCGACCATGACCAGTTTCAGCAGCCACGCCTACCGAGGGCTTGCTTTGAGTGTGGTGATACCAGACATATGGTGAGGGACTGCCCCAGACTCAGGAGGGGAGCACCTCTACAGACTACTCAGGCTCTACGTATTTCACCGGGTCCACAGGGTTCATAGGCCGTGGTTGCCGCTCTACCTACACATCCAGCTAGGGATGAAGGTTAGGCGGGACCATGTGTATCGGTCGTGTTTAGTTTTTATTGGTGGTTTGAGGCCAGAGTTGATATATTGTTACTTAATATTGTACTTTTATGTGATCTTGGGCATGGACTGATTGTCGCTCAATCATGCTATTCTAGATTGTCACGCCACAATTTTGACATTGGATATGCCAGGTTTGCCCCTGTTACAGTTGAGGGGTACATTGGATTATATTTCTAGCACGATTATTTTCTTCCTTAAGGCTCATCGTATTGTTGAGAAGGGGTGTGATGCATAACTAGCTTTTGTGAGAGATGTCAATGTTGATGCTCCTACTGTTGAGTCAGTTCCAGTAGTGAGAGACTTCCTAGTTGTATTTTCAGCAAATCTTCTAAGCATACTGCCTAATAGAGATATCAATTTTGGTATTGACTGGTTTCCGGGCACTCAACCCATCTTTATTCGTCATATGGAACCAACAAAGTTGAAGGAGTTGAAGGAGCAACTGCAAGAGTTGCTTGATAAGGGTTTCATTTGGCCTAGTGTTTCACCTTGGGGTGCTCCAGTTTTGTTTGTGAAGGAGAAAGATGATTCAATGCACATATGTATCAATTATAGACAGTTAAACAAGGTTACAGTGAAGAACATGTACTCGTTGCTGTGCATTGATGACTTATTTAACCAACTATAGGGTGCTAGCGTGTTTTCAAAAATTGATTTGAGGTTAGGGTAGCATCAACTAAAGATTCTGGATCCGAATATCCCGTAGTCTGCCTTTAGGACTCGGTATGGTCATTACGAATTCCTTGTCATGTCATTTGGGCTAGGAGTGGGCGTCGGTCGGTTCAGTCGGTTAGTATGAAAATACGATTCAGTTTATCAATTTTCGATTTTGTAATATTGATAACCAAAATAAGTATAGAAATACCATCACCAAACAACAAGACAGTGGCAGACTAGTCACAATCCACAAGCCACAAAGTAAGTCTTGAAAAGGTTACCAATGTCTTCACCAAATAATAAAATAGTGGTAGTAACAAAGGCCACAATTATGTCTAGGAACGATAACCAAAAATTGAGAATAACACCAAAACAAAAAAATACGTAAAGTATTAAATACGAATCATTAAATGGGGCATGAGACACTTCTTAATATGCTTCATTAAGCTAAAAGTGCCACTAGACTTCAGATGACAATTATAAACTCGACTACAATGAACACACTTTGCTTTGTGGGCTTTTTTATTTTCTTCAACTACCTCAAAATGTTCCCAAATAGGCGATCTAGCTTCAGGACCACGAGGCATAGTTGAACCTAAAAAATAAAAAAAGATCACAAGTTAAATAATTTTTTTTTAATAATAAATAACAAAAAGAATATCACAAAATAAGCAAATCTTTAAACTTATCACTTGTTCAAACTACGAATCAAGAATGCTAGTATGTCTTCCAACAATGCAAGTTTCTCTTCCGATCTTTGCCATATATAAGTAGTGTGTCATATAAACTTACAAAGTAAATTAATTTTCACTAAAACACTCATAAAACGCAAAATCTTACCAAGTTCAATTTTCTCAGGAACCTCCAAATCTTCTTCAACATTAATAGGAGTACCCTCAGGTCTAAACCAATCTTGAACACAAACAAGACTTTGCACCAACGGAGGAGTCAATGAACTCCTAAATGAATCAAGAATGCAGCCACCGATGCTAAATGCACATTCTGATGCAACACTAGAAATTGGAATGGCCAATACATCGCGAGCTGGCTCAAATAGAATATGAATTCAAGGCACATTAATTTTCTACCAATCTAAGATTTAAAGTCATCAGAATCATCAGGCACTAGCTCTTTTCCTTCACTAATATATCTTTCCAACTCAGATTAGCACCTCTACTGCCATAGTCTTCCTTTTGCCTTTTCAATTGAAGCTTTCTTCTCACATTTTCACTAGATGATTCGGATGTGTCATCAGATGAAATAGATATAGATGGAGATGATTGAAGATAACATCTTCTTGAATATATTTTTGATACTCTCCAAATAAAGAATTCAAATAAGCATCCACTTCAGCATTTATTTTATTCCCTAGTTCCTCCCCGAATATTTCCTCAAGTGCAAAACCAACACACTCTTATTTTTTATGAGGATCTAATACAGAAGCAATGAATATCATTTTATTCATCTTTTCAAGTTCACCCCAATATTTTTCATACGTTTCTTTCATCTTTTCTGCCATCTTACTCACGTTAGTATCATCGCTAGCTAAACAAGCTTACAAATGACTATCAAGCTCACATATATCCTCAAAATGACAATTAGAAGTGATATAACGTGAATCTGAGTCTTTTTTGGTGAGCTCGTGAAATCTTTCAAGAAACTTTATCATGTTTCTCACATTCACCCAATCATCACATACAAATGGACCTACAACATTCCCATCCTCACAAACATGCGTACAAAGACAAGTAGAAAATCTATCATAAAAAAGATGAAGCTTGTTAAGGCCTTCTCAAAGTTTTGCGCCATTTCCAACATCAAGTAGGTGGAATTCCACCTAGTAGGAATATCCAAACACAATGTTTTACTACATTCAACCTCTTGACGTGCACAACATTTCCTTAATTTTAAGGTCCTTTGCAAAGATAATCTCACATACCTCACAACTTGTCTAACACATTTTACAGAAATATCAATTTCTTTCAAACCATCTTGCACAATTGGATTAAGTATTTGAGTCATGCATCTCACGTGAAGATGCTTACCACTCATCGAATAGGTTTTCCATATATCTAATTGTTTAGACAATTCTTTGACTGTGACATCATTCGAAGAAGTGTTATCAACGGTAACAATGAATGCCTTATCTAATTTCCATTCAAGCAAATAATTACCAATAACTTTTTCCATCTCATTACCCTTATGACTAGATATAGGGCCAACTTTAGTATTCTTTTATGTAACACCCAATCTCTATCAATAAATGACCTGTCAAACACCTATAGTAAATTCGTTGTAACGAAGTCCATGTGTCTGTGGTAACGCAAATTTTTGGTTTTACTTCTCTGAATTTTTTCATTAGTTTAAGTCTCTTTTCACTGTAAACTTGAAAAAAATCCCTTGTAATTGTCCTATGAGAAGGAACATTAAATAGAGGTTGGGCTATGCTCATAAACTTCTTAAAACCTTTCTTTTAAAAAAAGCTGAAAGGTAATTGCTCTGTAATTGCCATTTCAACTAAAGCCCTACTAACTAGTTCTTGATCAAATTTTCCAAGCACCCCAACATCCATTTACCCATCCTTTTGTAAACACAATTGCGTTTGAGTATTATCAACTTTCCGTGGTATTTTTGGACACTTATATAAATGAATATTCAATGATGTTGTTCCATTCAATCGTGAATTAGCCTTATAATCGTAACCACAATTTTACACTTTGCCCTATCAGTTCCGTTATCAGTGTCACACCTCCTTTTTTATACACCCCAAGGGGGTATGGGAGTTTTCCAATTAAAGTGACATTATTCGAAATGGGATTATTTTATTTATTAGAGTCGCCACTTGG
>ML429089.1:71271-95873 GCA_005239525.1 Nicotiana knightiana | reverse complement strand
GTAGACCATAAATTAAGAGTCAAACCATCCTTTGTTAAGGGATTCAAGATAAAAGGTGGCTTGGAACACCAAAACTCAATTCCAAGTGGCGACTCTAAATAATAAATAATCCTTTTTCAAAACGTCACTTCGATTGGAAAAACTCTTCTAACTCAACCTCGTAATAGGGTTGTGGGACATAAAAGAGGTGTGACAGTGTTAAGTTGTGAAATACTATCCTTGTTCAGTTATTCACTTTCGGTTGTCATTGCTGATACTCTTGTGCACATTGTGGTTGAGCCATGGGCTAATTGTTGTGAAAATACTATTGTTGTTGGTTTCTTGACGAGTTGTGATGTTGGGAACTTGAGGTGCGATTTTTGATACGTTGTGATATTGATACGCATGCGGTGGTATAAGGTTTTTGGATTTGAAACACATGTGGTGAAATAAAGTGGGCTTGATACACGTGGCTAGTAGGGGAACTACTAGAAGTCACGCGGTGTGATAAGGTGGGCTAAAACGCGGGATGCTATTTCGGGAAAAATGATTTTCAAAATTAAACACAAGGCTTCCACGGTGATATAAGGAAAGATTCTGGATTATTTTGTGATTTGAGACTACGATGTGGTACCTCGGTAGTGACTGTTGTTGGTACTTCTCTATTACTTCACTTGTGTTTGGTCGTTTTTTTCTTAGACTTAACATTTCTTCTTTTCTTTCGTGATGCATTATTTGCCTTGATTCTGTGTAGTTAATTTGGCATATTCCTTACTTGTTTCATTTCCATTGTTATTATTATTGCACTGTTAAATTACTTGTTTTGTCTCTTATATATTCTAGTATGGCCTTGACCTGACCTTGTCACTACTCTACCGAGGTTATGCTTGACACTTACTAGGTACTGTTGTGGTGTACTCATGCTACACTTATGCACATCTTTTGTGTAGATCTAGGTACCATCTACCAGTTTAGGGATCAGTGAGTTGAATTCGTACTCAGATACTTCAAGGTACACCCTTTGGCATCCGCAGACCTCGGAGTCACCATTTATTTTCCTCTTTTTATTAGATACAGTTGTATAGGGATGACCATGATACCGTTGTAGAGCTTGTGACTCGATATCTCCAGGTTTTGGAGAAATTGTATATGCCGAGCTGTGGAGTCTTCCTTATTAAAATTGTTGATTATTGAGAGTTTAATTGTTATTTCAGTTATTTTCCACATGTTTGTTAGGCTTATCTAGTCTTAGAGACCACATGTTTGTTAGGCTTATCTAGGTGCCATCACGACATCTTATGGAGGGAATTTGGGGTCGTGCCTAGTTGGTATCAGAGCCCTAAGTCAGAGGTGTTATGAGTCATAAGCAAGTTTAGTAGAGTCTCGCGGATCGGTACAGAGACGTTTGTACTTCTCTTCGGGAGGCTATGGAGCTGTTAGGAAAAGTTTCACTTCTTTGATTTCTTATCATGCGAATTTGTTGACTTTGAAATTCTACATCTCCGACTTTCTATTCTCTCATAGATGGTGAGGACATGCACAACTGGATCTGATGATCAGGCACTCTTGCCCCTACCAGAGCTGCGAGAGGCCGAGGCCGGGGCAGGGGCAGTAGCCGAGGATGGCCACGTGGTGTTGCCAAATCACCTACCCAAACTGCTATAGAGGAGCCACTAGTAGCTCCAGTAGGAGAGTAGGCACCTGAGACGCCTGTTACTAACCCTGCACTTCAGGGGACTAACGCCTAGTTTTTGAGCATGTTTGGCACTTTAGCTCAAGCGGGGTTGCCTCCACTTACTCCTGCCACATCTCAGGCCGGGTCCCGTCACCCGTACTCCAGAGTAGCGGGTCCAGGTTGAGAAAATTCTAGAGGTCATACTAGTGCACCCGATTGTCCCATTTCAACCCGAGGTTAGGGCAACAACTTATGAGGGGAGTAGCCCAGGATCGATAGGTACAAGTACCACCCCCTACTTTCAATGGTTTGGCTTTATAGGATGCACGGGGTTTTTTTAGGAGTGCCACTGTATTCTCTGTACTATGGTTATTGTGGAGCTAAGTGGGGTTGCTTTCACTACGTTCCAGCTTAAGGGAGCGGCTTATCAGTGGTGGCGAGCGTATGAGTTGGGTAGCCCGACTGAAGCAGCTTCACTCACCTGGGCTCAATTATCAGAGATGTTCATGAGGGGGTTTGTTCCCTAGAGTCTTAGAGGATGCATGACACACAAAGTTTGAGTAGTTGTGCCAGGGTGGTATGACCATATCAGAGTATGCAGTCTGGTTCAACGAGTTTTTCGGACATGCACCTACATTAGTTCAAAGAGCGAGTTCGTCAATTTATCGAGGGGCTCAACCCTGGTATTAGATTTAGCATGGCTCGCGTGTTGGAGAGTGACATCCCATACCAGCAAGATATGGAGATTGCTCGGAGGTTGAAGGGTATGTGATATGTGATCTCGGAAGAGTGAGGAGAGAGAGGCCAAGAGCCTCGAGATTCTGGCACGAATAGTGGTGCACGTGCCCCAGTTGCTGCCTGTCATGGTAGAGGCTATGTGAGCCTTCTTATTCATTCAGCACTTCTAGCTTCCAGCGGTATTTCAGCCACTCCCAGGTCTCAGGTCGCCCATTATGCATGGCCGCTATCTAGTGCACCTCCTGCACGGGGTGCTTTCAGCGGTCAGTCCAGCCAACCAAGCCCGAGTCAGTTCTAACAACCATGTGAAATCTTGTTTTGAGTGCGGTGACACTCGCCATATGGTGAGGGACTTCCCCAGACTCAAGAGGGGTGTACCTCCACAGACTACTCAGGCCCCACTTATTCCACATGGTCCTTAGGCTTCTCAAGTCGTGGTTATCGCAGTAGTTTCCACTCTACCAGCACAATCAGGTAGAGGTGAAGGTCGGACGGGTAGAGGTCTCCCTAGTGGTGGAGGCCAGGCCAGATGTTATGCTCTGCCTACTAGGACGAAGGCAATTGCACACGACTCAGTTACCACATGTATTGTTCCAGTTTTTCATAGCAATGCACTAGTCTTATTTGATCTAGGTTCCACTTATTACCATGTATCATATTACTTTGCTCCAGATTTGGGTATCCCTTTATTCCTTGAGTTCTCCTGTCTATGTGACCACGCTAGTGGGAAGATTCTATTATTGTTGACCATGTGTATTGTTCGAGTTTAGTTGTTCTTGGTGGTTTTGACACCAGAGCTGACCTAATGTTGCTCAGTATATTTGATTTTGATGTTATCTTGGGTATGGAATGGTTGTCTCCCGATCATGGTATTCTTGATTGTCACACTAAGACGGTGACATTGGCTATGCCAGATTTGCTATGGTTGGAGTGGAGGGGTACTTTTGATTATGTTCCAGCAGGGTGGTGTCTTTCCTTTAGTCACATCATATGGTTTGGAAGGGGTGTGAGGCGTATCCAGCCTTTGTGAGAGATGCCAATGTTGATACCCATAATGTTGAGTCAGTTCCAGTAGTGAGGGATTATCCAGATGTATTTCCAATGGATCTTCCTAGTAGGGTGGTGTCTTTCCTTAAGGCACAACGGATGGTTGGCAAGGGGTGTGAGGCGTATATAGACTTTGTGAGAGATGCCAGTGTTGATGCCCCTAACGTTGAGTCAGTTCCGGTAGTGAGGGATTATCCAGATGTATTTTCGGTGGATCTTCCGGGCATGTCGCCCGTTAGGGGATCGATTTTGGTATTGGTTTATAGCCGGACACTGAACCCATTTCTATTCCACCATATCGTATAGCCTCAACAGAGCTGAATAAGTTAAAGGAGAAGTTGCAAAAGTTGCTTGATAAGGGTTTCATTCAGCCCAGTTTACTTGGGGGTGCTCCGGTCGTGTTTGTAAGGAAGAAGGATGGTTCTATGTGTATGTGTATTGATTATCCATTGCCACACATTGATGACCTATTTGATTAGCTACAGGGTTCCAAAGTGTTCTCATAGATTGATTTGCGGGTCAGGCTATCATTAGTTAAAGGTTCGGGAGCCGAATATTCCAAAGACTGACTTCAGGACTCGGTATTGTCATTACGAGTTCCTTATGATGTCATTTGGGCCGAGCAACGCCGCAGCATCATTCATGCACTTGATGAACAATGTATTCTCGCCCAATATTGACTCATTCGTCATGGTGTTTATTAAAGACATCTTGGTGTACTCCTAGAGCCAGGAGGATCATGAGCAGCACTTTAGAATCGTGCTCCAGACCTTGAGAGAAAAGAAGTTGTATGCAAATTATCCAAAGTGTGAATTTTGGCTTGATTTGGTGGCGTTTTTGGGTCATGTAGTGTCGAGTGAGGGGATCGGGGTAGACCCGAAGAAGATTAAAGCAGTGCAAAGTTGGCCCAGACCATCTTCAGCTACTAAGATCCGCAGTTTCTTGGTTTAGAAAGGTATTACCGTTGATTCATAGAGGGTTTCTCATCTATTGCTGCACCTATGACCAGATTGACCCAGAAGTATTCTCTATTCAAGACTGTTTTGACTAAAACCCCAATGTTGGTGTTGCCTACGAGTTTGGGGTCTTACACTGTGTACTATGATACGTCTCGTGTTGGCCTCAGTGCAATGTTGTGATTGACTACGTGTCTAGACAGCTGAAGTTTCATGAGAAAAACTATCATGTCCACGACCTTGAGTTTGCATCTATTATTCATGTCTTGAAGATATGGTGGTACTATTTGTACGGTGTCCATTGTGAGGTCTATACCGACCACCGGAGTCTACAACATCTGTTCAAACAAAAGGATCTTAGCTTGTGGAAATGAAGATGGCTAGAGTTGCTTAAGGACTATTACAACACAATTATATATCATCCTGGGAAGGCCAATGTGGTGGCCGATGGCTTGAGTCGTAAGGCAGAGAACTTGGACAGTTTAGCATATCTACCGGTAACGGAGAGGCCATTAGCATTGGATGTTCAGGCCTTGTCCAACCAGTTTGTTAGATTGGATGTTTCGAACCCGAGTCTAGTTTTGGCCTGTGTGGTATCTCACTCTTCCCTATGTGATCGTATTAGTGTGAATTAGCATGACGACACTCATTGGCTTGTCCTCAAAGATACAGTTTAGCACGACGATGCCAAGGAGTCACTTTTGGGGATGACGGTGTGTTACGTATGCAGGGCAGACTATGTGTGCCCAATGTAGATGGTTTGCGTGAGTTTATTCTTCATGAGGCCCACATTTCGCGGTACTCCATTAATCCGAGTGCCGCCAAATTAAGAAGGACATAGTAGAGTATATAACTTGGTGCCTAAATTTCTAGTAAGTGAAGTATGAGCAATAGCGGCCAGGTGGATTGCTTCAGAGGCTAGAGATTCCGAAGTGGAAATGATAGTGGGTTACTATGGATTTCGTAGTTGGGCTCCCACGGACTCAGAGAAAGTTCGATGCAGTATGGATGATTGTGGACAGGTTGACCAAGTCGGCTCATTTTATTCTAGTTGTGACTACTTATTCTTCAGGGAAGCTGGCTCAGGTCTTTATTCTCAAGATCATTAGACTTCATGGCGTGCTGATATCCATCATCTCTGACCGGGGTATGCATTTTACATCGCAGTTTTAGAAGGTCATACAACGTGATTTAGGCACGCGGGTTGAGTGAGTACAACATTTCGCCCTCAGACGGATGGACAGTCCGAACGCACTATTCAAATATTGGAGGATATGCTTTGTGCATGTGTGATGGAGTTTGGGGGTTCTTGATATCAATTCTTGCCGCTTGTGGAGTTCTCCTACAACAACAACTACCGGTCGAGCATTCAGATGGCTCCGTATGAGACCTTGCATGGGAGTCGGTATCGGTCTCCAATGGATCGGTTCGAGCCGGGTGAGGCTAGGCTATTGGGTACAGACTTGGTTCAAGATGCTTTGCAGAAGGTTAAATTGATCCAAGATCGGCTTCGTACAGCCCAATCTACATAGAAGAGATATGCGGATCGGAAGCTTCACAACGTTGCATTCATGGTTGGGGAGCGGGTCTTGCTCTGGGTTTCGCCCATAAAGGGTGTTATGAGGTTAGGGAAGAAGGGCAAGTTGAGCCCTAGGTATATCGGACCTTTTGAGATTCTTGAGAGGATTGAAGAGGTAGCCTACAAGCTTGCACTACCACTTAGTCTAGCTACAGTTCATCCAATATTCTATGTTTCTATGCTTCGGAAGTATCATGCTAGTCCGTCTCATGTGTTGGATTTCAACTCAACCCAGTTGGACAAGGATTTGTCTTACTTTGAGGAGATGGTGGCCATTTTGGACAGGAAGGTCTGAAAGTTGAGGTAAGAGAACATTGCTTCACTAAAAGTTCATTGGAAAGTTCAACCAATCGAGGAGGCGTCTTGGGAGAACGAGCATGATATGCGTAGCCGTTATCCTCATCTTTTCACCAACTCAGGTATGTCTCTATACTCGTTCGAGGACGAACAATTGTTTTAAGAGGGGGAGGATTGGTAAGTGGGGATTTTGACTACTTATTAGCGCCTTTTAGCTGTCGTTTTAGTCCAAAAGCGCTTAATTGTGTTCTCGAAAACTGATGAAATCTACTTAACTACAGGAATATTGGAAGATGAGCTTCCGAGATGAAATCCAACTGAAGAAGGAGTAATCTGAACTCAAGGACAAAAACAAGCACAAAAGCTCAAAGTGCGGACAATAGAAAATCTTCTGTGGCTGCAGGATGTGAAGAAAGTCCATCAGAAAATTTTGAGAAGTGCGGACCGCACATGAATTGTGCGTCCATAGAAGCTGGTTCAGAGAACTTGCACCTCTAGTCCAACACAAGTGCAGACCGCACAATTATTGTGCGGCCGCAGACACATCTGTGCAGACCGCAGAAGTACAAGGTGCGGCCTCAGACACAATGGTGCGGACTGCAGAAAGAGGGCAGTGCGACCGCAGTTCATTATTATGCGACCGTAGATTTCCAACCTTGTGGAGCTGAAGCAAAGTGCAGACCGCACATGGAATTGTGTGGCAGCAAAATCTCGAAAGAGAATTTTTGTCCGAAAATTTCCAGCCATATATAAATAGAAGAGTGTCACTTTTTTAGGTTAACTTTTGACATCAACAACCACTCTAAACGGTTTCTTTTACTCTTTTTAGTACTTTTTACCATTTTAAGCTCTTTGAATATAAATTTCATCATTTTAATTATCAATATGGGTTTAATTATCATTTCTTCTTCTTTTTCTTCCAATTTAAGCATGAGTAGCTAGATTTTCACTAGGGTTGTGACCCAACACTAGTGTGTAAATTTAATAGGTGTTTGATTTACTACTTGGTTATGGTTGGGTATTGATTATCTAGCCTTATTCTTGTTTTTATTTTAAGAATTAATGGCTGCAAACATTATTTCATGACTATTTGACTTGGTCTCTACTTGAGAAAGAGAGACTTAGTCTAAGGAAACTTGGCTAGCAAGAAATTTTGTCAATCGAAAGATTGATAAGCCCGATTAAAGGGTTGAACCTAGAGATAGTAAAATCCAATTTGAGCTTATTATCAACTGTTTTGATCAATACCCATTTGGACTTGAGAAAGCCATTGGACAAAATCACTCTCTGACCGAGAGGTAGCGAGTGGGTACTTGAGTGTTGATAGCTATAATACGCCCCAACAAATATAACAAACTTTAAAATTTACAACCCATTAGGCAAACACCTAGGTGAAGGTCATAGACCTAGGCCTTTTATATCATTTGAGAAACAACCAAAAACAATTTCCTTGTTTCATTCTTTAAATCGCAAACGTAGTTTAACTTAGATTTTTAACCAAAACCAAATATTTCGAAAGTGCAAATTTAGATATACAAACTCACGCACTAAGATATATACTACTAACACCCATTCATATAGCTCCCTGTGTAATTCGACCCTGACTCTTGTTGGGTATTACTATTGCATCGACCGTTTTCATATCCTCAAATAGAAGAATGAAATTGGACGAGATCATTTTTTGGCGCCGTTGTCGGGGATCTAAAAAATGGTGTTAGCTATATATTTAGGTGTGTTTTATGAATATATTCTATTCCTTCCTTGTTACTAACGTGTGAGTGTTGTAGGTGCAATCATGGAAAACAACGAGCTTAGAAATATAGACGTGGGTGATGTGGACGTTGATGATGATGTAATGGATGAGGTCCGTCTTGAACCTCAAGCCAATAGACAAGGCCGACCGCCACAAGACAATGTGCCTGCTCCACCCCACCTCCACCACGAGCGGCTCCACACGGGATGTTGCCGAATGAAGCGTATGCAAGTGCTATAGTCCCACCCCGTATTAGGGCAGAAAACTTTCAAATCACTAACGTGATTCTCATTTTTCTCGAGAAAAGAGGATTATTCACCGGTGCACTGGGTCAAAACGCATATAAACACTTGAAGGGGTTCGTTGATACGTGTTGGGGGAGCAAACAAACAAATGTCTCCGAGGATGCTTTGAGGCTAAGACTTTTTCCCTACTATCTATGGGGGAAAGCTTTAGATTGGTTGGAGCGTTTTCCAAATCATCCATTCGTACTTGGGATGAACTAGCGGAAAAAATTATTTCAAAGTACTTCTCTCCCGGGCACATGGCCATTCTTCGGGATGAAATTCTAGCATTCACTACACGAGATATGGGAAAGATATAGGACAATGGTGAAAGAGTGCCCCAACAATGATATGACGGAGAACATGATTCAAAAAACTTTTTATCGGGGGATAAATACCACCAACCAATATGTAGTGAATCAACTTGCCAGTGGGAACTTCATGAATACGCCTTATGCGGAGGCGTGTGATATTTTGGATGAGATGGCGGATACTTCATCAGCGTGGCAATCAAGATCCAATGTTCCACAAGGTGATCCAAATGTGATTCTTCTTCATAAAGAGTTACATGACCACGGGCAATCCATAGCTGAGTTGACAACCACCACGAACCAATTAGCAAAGGCTCAAATTCAATAAGTGCAAAACCCGAGGAAAGTCAATGCTATGGAGGGAGTCAATATGTTTGTAAACAAGATAAGAACAAGAAGTCCACAAGTGCAACAAAGAGTGGACAATTTTGTGCAAGATGATAATGGAGTTGATCAAGGTGATTCTTACAATGATCAATAAAAGTAGGTCCAATATGTGAACAATTTTCAAGGGCAAAGAAACAACTTCCAAGACGCTAGTCAACAACAATGGAGACCTTTGAATAATCAAGGAAATTGGAATTCTAACAACCAAGGTAATTGGAATAATGGAGACAATCAAGGAAATTGGAATAACAACAATCAAGGAAATTGGAGTGGAAGAAATAACCAAGGGAATTGGGAAAACAATAGTAACCCAGGCAATTGGCGAGGCAACCACCAAGGTGGGTGGAATAACAACCAAGGACATCGGGGGTCGGGTTTTCAAAGGCCCCCGATGTATCAACAACCGAGCAACCCACCTCCGTATCCTTCTCATGGTCCTAGTTCCTCCAACAATGAAATGGATTGTATTGAAAACATGTTCAAGCAAATGATGGAGAAGAATGCCAATTCTGATGCCCAAATTACTTCACACAACACATCAATCCGAAACTTAGAAGTGTAAATGGGTCAAATCTCTCAAGCTTTAAATCATCATCCCAAAGGGGCACTACAAAGTGATACGGTGGTGAATCTGAAGGGTGGGAATAATACGGGGCATGCCATGGCCGTTACTACAGGAAGTGGAATAGGTGGGAATGCACCTACCTCAAATCAAAAGAAACATGTGGACGATGAGCAAGTGGTAGAAGAAGAGGAGACCAAGAATAATATTATGCAAGTAAATGATGAAGTGTGGATTGATATTGATGACACGGTGGAAGAGACTCAAGTGTATGTGGTGAAAAAAGTGCCTAAGACACCTCCTTCTTATCCTCAACGACTTGCCAAAAACAAATAGCGAAAATCAATTCAAAAAGTTCATTGATATGATGAAGAGTCTCTTTATAAATGTGCCATTAGTTGAAGATTTGGAGCAAATGCCCAGATATTCAAAGTTTATGAAGGACTTGGTGACAAAGAAGTTATCGATGAATTTTGAAACTATCAAAGTCACTCACCAAGTGAGTGCAATTGTGCATTTGATGGCTCCTAAGTTGGAAGATCCCGGTGCTTTTACAATTCCTTGTACCGTTGGAAGTGTTGAGTTTGCAAAAGCTCTTTGTGATCTTGGGGCGAGTATCAACTTGATTCCCTATTCGGTTTTCAAGACATTGGGAATTGGGAAATCGAGACCCACATTTATGAGATTACAAATGGTCGATCATACAATAAAGTGACCGGTGGGGTTAATTGAGGATGTATTTGTTCGAGTTGACAAGTTTATTCTCCCGGTGGATTTTGTTATTCTTGATTGTGAAGTGGACTATGAGGTGCCAATTATTCTTTGTAGACCTTTCCTTGCTATGGGGAATGCTTTTGTTGATGTGGAAGTCGGTGAACTCACCTTCTGGGTGGGTGATGAAAAGGTAGTGTTCCACATGTGCAAATCTATGAGTCAACCGAATAGTAATGAAGTGTGTTCGTTCGTGGATTTGGTGACCAATTCGCTTATTGGTGATACAAGTGCCACGATTAATGTGGGTGACATGTTGGAGGTCGTTTTGCTCAATTTTGATGATGAAGAGATGGATGGCTTCACGGAATGTGTTAATTCTTTACAAGGGATGGGGTCGTACAATTATGCACCTCGAAAACTTTCCTTGGATCTTGAGAATAGGAAAACTCTTCCTATAAAGCCTTCAATTGAAGAGCCTCATATCTTGGAATTGAAGCCATTACCTCGACATCTCAGGTATAAATTCCTTGGCCCTTGCTCTACTTTTTCAGTTATTCTTTCCTCTTGTTTGACTAATGTGCAGGTTGACTCTACATTGGGGATTCTCCACAAGAGGAAGAAAGCTATTGGGTGGACTTTGGTAGATATTCGGGGAATAATCCCCACTGTTTGCATGCACAAGATTAACTTGGAGGAAGATTCCAAACCCACTATTGAACAAAAGGATACTTAATGAAGCCATGCAAGACGTGGTCAAAAAGGATATCATAAAGTGTTTAGATGTCGGGGTTGTCTACCCCATTTCTGACAGTTTATGGACTTCTCCGGTGCAATGTGTTCTCGAGAAGGGGGGCTTAACTGTAACCAATGATAAGAACGAGTTGATACCAACAAGAACGGTGACCGGGTGGAGAGTGTGTATGGAATATCGGAAGCTAAACAAAGTCACAAGGATAAACCATTTACCACTATCCTTTCTTGACCAAATGCTTGATAGGTTGGCCGGTCGGGCTTTTTATTGCTTTCTATATGGATATTCAAGCTACAATCAAATCGTTATTGCCTCGGAAGATCAAGAGAAAAAAATTTTCATTTGTTCCTATGGCACTTCCTCTTTCAAGCGGATGCCATTTGTCTTATGTAATGCACCAAAAACTTTTCAACAGTGTATGATGGTGATATTTACGGATATGGTAGAGGACTACCTTGAATCATGGATGAATTTTCGGTACTCGAGGATTCCTTTGTATCGTTAAGATGTGAAAAACGAACTTGGTGCTGAATTGGGAGAAATGCCATTTCATGGTCGAGAAGGGTATCGTCCCTGGCGCCACAGGATTTCAAAGAAGGGAATAGAGGTCGAAAAGGTGAAAATAAAGGTAATTTCTAAACTTCCACCTCCAATATCCGTGAAGGGCGTGAGAAGTTTCTTGGGTCATGCGGGGTTCTACCGGTGTTTCATAAAGGATTTTTCCAAACTGGTGACTTGTGCAAGCTTTTGGAGAAACATGATAAATTTCACTTAAATGATGATTGCATGAGAGCATTTGAATTTCTCAAGTTCAAGTTGACATGTACTCCCATTATCACCGCTCCTAATTGGAGTGTTCCTTTTGAGCTCATGTGTGATGCTAGTGATGTAGCAGTTAGAGCAGTTTTGGGGCAACGTATCAACAAGATTTTTCATTCGGTCTACTATGCTAGTAAGACCATGAATGATGCCTAAGTCAATTTCACCATTACCGAAAAAGAGCTCCTTGCCATTGTGTTTTCTATTGAGAAGTTCCACCCGTACTTGATGGGTTCAAAGGTTATTTTTCATACGGATCATGCGACACTTAGGTATCTTATGAGCAAGAAAGATTCAAAAGCTAGGTTGATGAGATGGGTATTATTGTTACATGAGTATGATATTGACATTCAATATCGCAAAAGGGAGTGAAAATCAAGTGGCGGACCACTTGCCTCGTTTGGAATAGGAGGGGATGCCGCATGATGGGCTTGAAATCAATGACTCCTTCCCCAGTGAGAAACTCTTGGCTATTTCAATGAAGGAGATGCCATGGTTCACCGATCTAGAAAACTACCTTGTATGTGGAATCATCTCGGATGAGTTCTCTTCAAATCATAGGAAGAAGCTCAAAGGGGATTGTCAAGATTATTATTGGGACGAGCCTTACCTCTTCCGAATTTGCACGGATGGGGTAATTATAAGATGTGTACCGGATGAAAAGAAAATTGTTATTCTTGAAGCTTGTCACTCTACGCCTTATGGTGGTCACCATGGCGGAGCAAAAACAGGGGCTAAAGTGATAAGTTACGATCTCTATTGGCCCAATTTATACGAAGATGCAAGTGATATGGTGAATAGATGTGATGAATGCCAACGGGCTAGTGGAATCTTGAAGAAGAATGAAATACATCTCACTACCATTTTGGAGATTGATATCTTTGTTGTCTGGGGTATTGACTTCATGGGTTCCTTTGTGATTTCTTATGGAAATACCTATATCTTGGTCGCGATTGATTATGTGTCTAAATGGGTTGAGTCCGTTGCTCTACCCAAAAATGAAGCGAGAAGTGTGGTGGCAATTTCGAAGAAGAATATTTTCACAAGATTTGATACTCTGTGGGCTATAATAAGTGACGGGGGTCGCATTTTTGCAACAAAGCTTTGACACCTTGCTAGCAAGTATGGCGTCACTCATAAAGTTACGACTCCCTATCATCCTCAAGATAACAGTCAAGTGGAAGTCTTTATTTTCTTTTATCGGACAAATTGGTCAAAGAAGCTTGATGATGCACTATGGGCTTATCGAACTGCTTTCAATACTCCTATCGGGATGTCTCCATACCGGTTAGTGCTTGGAAAAGCTTGTCATCTTTTGGTGGAACTCGAGCTTGGCTTTAAAGAAGTTAAATCTTGATTGGGATGCGGCTGCTAACTTTCTGGTTGCACAATTGAATGAATTAGATGAGTTCCGGTACCATGCATATGCAAGTTCGTCCTTGTACAAAGAGAGAATGAAGTACCTTCATGACAAATACATTCGAAACAAATAGTTCAAGGTGGGGGATCTTGTTTTGTTGTTAAACTCACGATTGAAGATGTTTCCCGGAAAGCTGAAATCTAAAGGGAGTGGTCCCTTTGAAATTGTAGGTGTGACACCTTTTGTTGCATTGAACTTGAAGAATAAAAATGATGAGGTATTCCGAGTCAATGGTCACCGGAAGAATTATTTGGGACAAGCTGATGATGGCGAAGTGGTGGCAGTGATTCATTTGAAGTGATAGTAATATGCGTCATGTCGCGACGTTAAATCAGTCACTTCTTGGGAGGCAACCCATGTTTATCTTTTTTTTTCTCTTTTTGTTTTATAGATAGGTGTTATTTGGTGCTAACTAGATTTGAAATGTGTTGCAGGAATCAGTTTGCTTTAAAGGAACTGTGCTAAAAAAATTAGCTAAGTATGAAAAAGTGCGGACTGCACAATTATTAATACTACAGCAGAAGGCAACTCCGGCCACAAAAATCTTGTGCGGTCCGCACAAATTGAGATGGGAAAATGCAAACTCTCTAAAGTTTGGTCTGTCAAAGAATTGGCCATTCTGCAGCTGCACAACAAAATTTGTGGCCCGCACAAAAATCTGCGGCCGCGCAGCTAATTCTACGGACCGCAGATGATCAAAGGCAATTGAACTACCAGGTAGTAGAGTGCGGACTGCAGAAGTAATTCTGCGGCCACGCTCGATCTCTTGTCCCTCATGTTTGTCCCTTCAGTATAAATAGTGAACTTAGGACTACTGTACACTCTTTTCACACTCTAAGCACTCATAAAGCTAAAACTTTGCAAGCATTTGTTCAATCATCTACTACGCTAAATCCACTTTTGTGATCATTCCTTAGCACTGCTTCATATCCGGTATGCTCCAATTACTTATAGACTTTTCAATTTTTAGGCTAATTTCTAATTTGTTAGTTAGTTCAAGCCATTTGTCACTAAAAATCAATCTTTACATGCCATGTGGGGTTTAAATTGGGTTGGATCAACTCCTAATTTCTATTTGGGGGAATGGGTATCTTGATTATCATGTTTTATTGCTATTACCATATCGAATCTGTGCAAAAAATTGAATCCTTTAGAAAGTTTGCTCGATTTAATTTTGAAATCTGCGGCCGCATAAGAAATTGTGCGGTCCGCAGAAGTGGAAATTAGGGCAGTTGGTGAAGCATGATTCTGCAACCACACTTAAAATTATGCGGACCGCAGAAATTTCACCACGGTCACAGAAATGTGGGTTCGGCCGCAGATCAGGCCAACCTCTGTCTTTATAGAGTTGTCATTTTGAGGTACCCAATGTGCGGTCGCAATAAAAATTATGTGGACATTTCAGATTTTCCGTCACACTCAAAATTTTGCGGACTGTAGTTTCATCACTGCGGGGGCACTTTCAAATTGTGCGGTCTGCACAACCTAGTCAGTGGCCGCACTTGCTTTTGTGTGGACCGCACTTCCCTACCCTGCAATCATGTTCTGAATGTGTTATACTGCCTGTTTACAATTGAACCATAACTAACTGCTGATGTTGCTTGTTACAAAAAATGGCCAGATCTCGAGGTCGTGGTGACACATCAAAGGGGAGGGGTGAGCCTTCTAGAGGCAGAAGCAAAAGCAAAAGCAATTTACCCCTTGCCCTCCAAAGGGTAATCAACAAGAAAGCCACAGCAGGCTGAGGAAGACAGCCCGAGCCCTCTGAATCTAGTTCATATGCCCTATCTCGGGAAGAATCGGAGGGCGACTCAGTGCAAGAGCAGCACACGGTTCAATCACAGCGACAACAGCCACAGGGAAGATACCAACTTAGAGACGAACCTTCCTCCTCACATATCACTTCCGAGGGTTCGGAGAGTCCAAGTCAGGCTTCAGATCCCTCTACTACACATGTCCCTGAGGCACTATCAGCCGCTGTTGATGATATTCCACATAATGGTAGAGGAGGTGATACCACAGTTGTCGTCCGTGAGAGATCGAAGAAGAAAGCGGTCTGGGAGGACTAGTTTGTGAGTCTAGCTGCCTTCACTAGTTTCCGTGGGAGGTGGCCGGTGAGATCTTGAGTGAAAGTTTCTACTTCAATACCTTGACAAGTACAATCCAGAAGTGTTGAGTCTATTCCGAGAGTTAAAGGGAAGGATGTGGTTCACCCAGTCAGTTGTGTACGCAAAGGAATACTTGGTCTGGGAGTTCTATGCCAATGTGGCACATATCAAGAAAAGGACCAAAGTGACAAAAGTGAGAAATCTGAAGGTGCGGTTCGACCAGCACACATTGAAATCCTACTTGGGGTTTGAGGACGTGGAGCTTGTCCAATACTTGGAGAAGCTGGCGATGGGTGATGCAGCTCTCCCATAGCTAGCTGAGATTTTTGTGGCCTCGGGGCCACCACCATCATGGATCACTGCAGGGGTTCCTATTGAGCGGAACACCCTAAATTTTGAGGCGAAGGGGTGGTAAACCTTCGTATGCAGCAGATTAGACCCGTTCCAGAATGAAACCAACTTACCTATACCACGGGCAGTTCTACTCGCATATTTATAGCCAGGTACCCGATCAATGTAGGTGTTGTGATATTGGCCAACATGATAGTGGTCGCCAGGCAGGTTGATACTTCCTACCCATATCCTAACACCCTCACGGAGTACCTTACGGATGGAGCAATGGAGCCCATGGACTTTGAAAAAAAGGTTTGGGAAAAGAAGCCCTTCTCTTGGTATTCTCTGATGGATCCGAAGAACCCAAAGAGACAGGGTCAGCCGACTACTACCATAGACCAGTCTGATGAGCCTTCGGTGGTAGCTACAGAGTCAGCAGATATGCCCTCCACTTCAGCAATTCCTTCTTCTAGTGCACCTGCCATGCCTCCACATTCAACTTCAGTGCCTCCCTCCTCGGCTTTGAAGCCGATGCCTATGCCTTCTGCTCCATTATCTGTGCTACGAGTCTCCCAGACTTTGGCGAGCCTCAACAACTGGATGCAGACAGCTACTACAAAGCTTCCTGGCTTATCTAGTCATGTTGCAGTGCAATCATCTATGCCGACACCACAAATTCCTCCCACAAGTCAAACAAACATTGAAGAAGATCCTAGAAAATTGAAACACTATCACGGCCACTTGGTACAGTAGGGCCCGTGATCGAAGAATTGGGAAAAGAAGTAAAGAAGATGCGGAAGTCACGGGCTTCAAAGAAATTAGTGAATAAGCTCCGGCGACAGATCACCAAGATTGCATCATCTAGAGACATTCCATTCGACATGTTGATAGACCCGCACCACCCTGGCCCAGATTCCACAGAGCCCACCACAGCAGTTGGCCAGTCTGATGAGCGAGATCTTGTTGTTGACACTGATGAGGCAGTCCGCCAGATGTTCACCAACCCAGGTACTCCCGGACTTGAGGATGATGAGATCTAGTTGGATACTAAGGTCAGTACTATTGCTGGGGGCACAGGGATGGCCACTGATTCATAGGGAGTTTTCTTCACTCTCACCCTTCTTATACTCTTATTTTATTAAGCATTTGGGACAATGCTTATTTTTATTGGGGGGTGGAGTTTCTTTGATATTTTGATGATTATGTTGATGTATTTTGATAACTATGATACAAATGGGCATGTAATTAACTTAGTACTATTTTCTTCTTCTTTCTCCTTATGTATATATTCTCTCTTATCCCTCTTTATGTATATTCGTATGTTTTTCTTCTTTTTGACTTAGTAGCTTTTTTTTATTTTCCTTTTGATTTAGTAGCTTCTTTTTGCTTTAATAACTTCTATTATGTTTTAGTGTATAATAAGTCTTTGGTTTTCTTAATGCCACGGTTCTTTCCAAAGTTGGGTTTTTGTGTGAATCGGGTGACTCTTCCCAACGATGGATGGCGTGACAACCTTCTTAAGGGATTGCGTCTGTTTTTGGTAGTTAGGTAATAATAGTAGTAATAATGAATAAAATGACCTAGTTGAGTCATGTTCGAAGAGTCAAACATGCTTCACTTGGTACCAACACACTTAACTACGTGCTTAGGCAATAGCTCTAGTTAGAGACCTTTTGACTCTTGTGTTGACTTAGGCAATCATCGAGTGTTTAGTCGAACCATAGTGATTTTCAATCTTGAATATGGTCATTGTAGGCCCTCGACTCTATTTGCTTTAATAATCCATCTGCGTAAGATGTGAGATGCTGTTGGTGCAAGTCCAAGTACTCGTGTGAATGGTCTAGAACTTGCCCCGAATGTGTTTCTAGGCGAAATTTTAAGTTTTGTTTGGCTTGAGAAGTGATTGTAGGCTCTCCTTGACCCGTTTAAAATTTTCAATGGTCGTTGTTATCCCTAGTCAACCCAACTAAGCCTAAAACCTTTCTCATTTGATCACCATAGTACAAGTCTTCATCGTTTTGTTGTGATCCTCTCTTGGCACCCGGGCTTTCCTTAACACTCTTGTGAAACAATTGGCAGAAATATAAGTTTGGGGGAGAGATGAGGAGTTTGAAAAATGTATCAAGGCAAAAGAGAAAATAAATGAAGAGAAGTAAAGGAAAGAAAAATAAAGAACAAAAAGAAAGTGAATAAGTTGAAAAGTTGAAGGGATTCAAAGAAAAGTAGTGATGCAAAGCATGGAAAAAGAAAAGAAAGAGAAAGTGAATATCATTACCAAGAAAGAGTGATGTTAAGTCTCTCTAGTTCCCCGAAGGAAAAGAAAACTCCTCAAAGAGTTGGCAAAAGCATGAGCCAATAAAAAGAAAATGGAGTGCTTAAGGAAAGATGAACATGTTCTATCATAGCTTATCCAACCTTAGTTCAAAAGCCTTCATTGCATCCCGAAAAATCCCTACATGATTTCAAGTCGTGTAAGCTTACATTAGTGGTGATTTACATGAGGGGCAAGCCTATGGTACTTAAAGTCGTACTTGCGACATTATTTTGAGAGATATTAGTGAACCTTTCACAAATATTTGAATTGAGTGCTATATTTTTAAGTGAGATAGGCAAACGGAGAGTAGACGAGGAGGAGTTTGGGATCCACAATGACCTACATGAAAGAACAAGCTTCCTTTTTGAATAAAGTCAATTGTTGATGCTCAAGTGTCACATTAGGACTATTCGTGCTTAAAAGTTGAACTTGTTGCCTTGTTGATAATTCATACGTGTCGTGAGTAATTGTTGGTCCCAATTGATGTGTGTTTGATTCACTAGAATGACTCTTAACTTGTGGAGGTGGGAACTACTTTATTTCCTTGAGGACAAGCAAAAGCTTAAGTTTCGGGGAGTTGATAAGTGGGGATTTTGACTACTTATTAGCGCCTTTTAGCTTTCATTTAAGCTCAAAAGCACTTAATTATGTTCCCGAAAACTAATGAAATGTACATATTTGTAGGAATATTGGAAGATGAGCTCCCGAGATGAAATCCAACTCAAGAAGGAGTGCTCTGAACTCAAGGACAAAAACAAGCACAAAAGCTCAAAGTGGGGACCGTAGAATATCATCTGCGGCCGTAGACACATTTGTGCGGACCACAGAAGAACAAGGTGCGGCCGCAAACACAATAGTGCAGACCGCAGAAAGAGGGCAGTGCGGCAGCGGATCATTATTATATGGCCGCAGATTTCCAACCTTGTGGAGCTGAAGCAAAGTGCGGACTGCACATGGAATTGTGCAACCACAGAATCTCCAAAAGGGCATTTTTGTCCAAAAATTTCAGCCCTGTATAAATAGAAGAGTTTCACTTTTGTAGGTTAACTTTTGACATCAGCAGCCACTCTGGACAATTTCTTTCACTCTTTTTAGTAGTTTTTGCCATTTTAAGCTCCTTGAATATTGATTTCATCATTTTAGTTATCAATATGAGTTTAATTATCATTTCTTCTTCTTTTTCTTCCAATTTAAGCATGAGTGGCTAGATTTTCACTAGGGTTGTGACCCAACCCTAGTGTGTAAACTTAATGGGTGTTTGATTTATTATTTGCTTATGGTTGGGTATTGATTATCTAGCCTTATTCTTGATTTTATTTGAGGAATTAATGGCTGCAAATATTATTTTATGCCTATTTGACTTGGTCTCTACTTGGGAAAGAGAGACTTAGTCTAGGAAAACTTGGCTAGCAAGAAATTTGGTCAATCGAAAGATTGATAAGACCAATTAAAGGGTTGAACCTAGAGATAGTAAAACCCAACTTGAGCTTATTATTAGTTGTTTTGTTCAATACCCATTTGGACTTGAGAAAGCCAAATTGGACAAAATCACTCTCTGACCGAGAGGTAAGGAATGGGTACTTTAGTGTTGATAGCTATAATACACCCCCACCAATAAAACAAGTTTTAAAGTTTATAACCCGTTAAGCAAATACCAAGGTGAAGGTCATAGTCCTAGGACTTTTATATCATTTGAAAAACAACTAAAAAAAATTCTTTGTTTCATTCTTTAAATCGCAATCATAGTTTAACTTAGATTTTCAACCAAAACCAATTATTGCGGAAGTGCAAATTTAGATATTCTAACTCACGCACTAAGATATATGCTACTAACACCCATTCATATAGCTCCCTGCGGAATTCGACCCCGACTCTTGTTGGGTATTACTATTGCATCAACCATTTTCATATCCTCATATAGAGGAGCGAAATTAGACGAGATCAAGGATGTAACGACCCGGCCGGTCGTTTTGAGTAATTTAGCCCGATCCCCTATTCCTCCTCTATGTTATATTTTGGTTATGTGACTTGTCGGGGTGTTCGGTTTTGTTTCGGGTGAGTTTCAGAGTGGAGTGGGACACATAGTTCCTAAGTTGGAGTTTTAAGTTGAAAGAGTTGACCGTAGTTTGAATTTTGTGTAGACAACTTCGGAATGGATTTTTGACGGTTCCAATAGCTTTGTATGGTGATTTTGGACTTAGGAGCATGTTCGGATATTGATTTGGAGGTCTGTAGGTCGTTTTAATGTGAATTGGCGAAAGTGAGAAAGTTAAAAGTTTGGAAGATTTAGGAAGTTTGAGTGGGAGTTGATTTTATTGATATCGGGGTCGGATTTTGATTCCAAAAGCCGGAGTAGGTCCATCATGTCATTTAGCACTTGTATGCAAAATTTGAAGTGAATCAGAGTTGTTTTGGTATGAATCGGTATTAGATTTTGGAATTCAGAAGTTCATAGTTCCTTAGGCTTGAATTGGATTGCGACTCATAGGATCGATGTTGTTTGATGTGATTTTTGTCCTTGAGTAGATCTGTTTTGTGTTTTGGCACTTGTTGGTATATTCGAGCAAGGTCCCGGAGGCCCCGGATGTGATTCGGATCGAATCCGGAACAATTTGGACTTGATCTCATTGCTAAAGCTGGGTTGTGTCTGGTGAAATTGCACCTGCCAATATTGGTCGCATGTGCGAACTCGCAAATGCGAGGGGTTGATCGCAGAAGCGAGTTGTGGCCTGCCTAGCTGGGATCGCAGATACAGTCAGAGTTCCGCCGAAGCAGGCTCGCAGGGGCGATTGAGGAGGCGTAGAAGGGGAAAGTCTAGCCAAGCTTGGGGTCACAGAAGTAGTGCCCCTTATGCAGGAGAGAGACCGCATATGTGCATTTTGATCCGCAGAAGCGGAGTATCCTAGGCTATGTGAGAACCACACCTGCGATGGAAATTCCGCAGGTACGGAGCCACAGATGCGGTTGTGGGTTCGCATATGAGTATTCACAGCGAGAAAAGTGGTCTTCGAGGGTTTTGAGTTTCATAATCCCTTTTTGGACCTAGAGAGCTCAGTTTGTGGTGATGTTTCAGGAGATTTGCAGGGATATCATTGGGGTAAGAATTCCTAACTCGATTTTGGGTATATTACATGAATATATTGTTATTTTCATCATCTAATTAGGAATTGAGTTGGGCATTTGGGAAAAATTATGAAAACTTCCTAGACTAAATTTTTGGGTTTTGAAAGGCAATTTGAGTAATTCTTGTATGATGTGACTCGTTATCGGATGTGTGTCCAGATTTTGTAATTTTGGTTGGGTTCCGAGACGCGGGCATGAGTTTACTTTTTGAGTTGACTTTTTATTTCTTTGCAAAGATCGTAACTTTATCATTCGAATTAGTTTCCTATAGTTTATATTTATGGTATGACGTTATTTTGGCTAGATTCGAGTCGTTCGGAGTTGGATAATCGAGGGAAAGGCCTACTAGTGGATTGAGTTTGTGTGGGGGAATTACCACTTAGGATTTGTGGTGTTTTGTGATAATTGTGATGTGTGGAAGCCGTGTACGCGAGGTAAGAAGTGTGTACACAGGATAAATGTAGAAATTTACCAATTTTAGCTCTATCGATTCCTTTCATGCTTAAATGAGTTATCTTAACATGTTATCTTCATCATCATTAGTCTAATTTCACATGCTCTACTTGTCTTATCTCTTACTTGTTAATTTCTGTACATGTTTAGTTGAAGTTCTTGTTTCCTTTATTCCATATTCATTATTTAATTGTTGAATTATTTACTTGAAGTTGTTATTCTTAAAATATCTTGTTGTTGAAAGTGTCATTGAGTTATAAAGGTCGTGATTCACATTGAGGCAAAGTGTTAAGTTGTGAAATATCATCCTTGTTGAGTTATTCACTTCAGGTTGTCATTGTTGATACTCCTGTGCACATTGTGGTTGAGCCATGGGCGGTTAAAATACAATTGTTGTTGGTTTCTTGACAAGTTGTGATACTGGTCACTTGAGGTGCGATTTGTGATACGTTGTGATATTGATACACATGCGGTGGTATAAGATTTTGGGGTTGAACGCATGCGGTGAGATAAGGTGGGCTTGATACGTGTGGCTAGTAGGGAACTACTAGAAGCCACGAGGTGTGATAAGGTGGACTAAAACGCGGGATGCTATTTCGAGAAAAATGATTATCAAAACTAAATGCAAGGCTCCCGCGGTGATATAAGGAAAGATTGTGAATTATTTTGTTTCTTGAGACTACGAGGCGGTACCTCGGTAGTGACTCTTGTTGGTACTTATCTATTACTTCACTTGTGTTTGGCCGTTTTGTTTCTTTGGCTTAACATTTCTTGTTTTCTTATATGATGCATTATTTGCTTGATTCTATGTAGTTAATTTGGCATATTCATTACTTGTTTCTTTTCTATTGTTATTATTATTGCACTGTTAAATTACTCATTTTGTCTCTTATATATTCCGGAAGGGCCTTGACCTAACATCGTCACTACTCTACTTAGGTCATGCTTGTTACTTACTAGGTACCATTGTGGTGTACTCATGATACGCTTCTGCACATTTTTTGTGCAGATCCAGGTACCTCCTACCAGTCTAAGCATTAGTGAGTTGAGTTCGTACTCGGAGACTTCAAGGTACATCTGCCGGCGTCTGCAGGCGTCGAATTCACCCTCTATCTACTTCTACATTTTCCCTCTTTTATTAGATACGATTGTATAGGGATGACTATGATACCGTTGTAGATCTTGTGACTCGATATCAACGGGTTTTGGAGAAATTGTATATGATGAGTTGTGGAGTTTTCCTTATTAAAATTGTTGAGTATTGAAAGTTTAATTGTTATTACAGTTATTCTCCGCATATTTGTTAGACTTACTGTCACGACCCGGAATTCCCACCCTCGGGGCTGTGATGGCGCATAACATTTTACTTGCCAGAAAAGCAAACGTTAGATTAGTTTTAAGCCATTTTTAAATAAATCAAACTTAACTGATGTCAATTACTGAAATAACTGAGATAAAATGAAATAAAGTGCGGAAAGCCATAACAACTGAAATATCTAAATACAACCCCAAATTTGGTGTTGCAAGTGCACGAGCTACTAGAATAATATTGATAAAAGTCTGAATGAATATAAAGTTGTCTGAAAGAAAATACACAGCTAAGATAAAGTAGAAGGGGACTTCAGGGCTGTGAATGTCGAGCAACTATACCTCAAGTCTCTGTTCTAATAGTCAACCTGAGCAATCTACTGACCGCCGCTAGGACAAACTCCAAAATATGCACAAGAAGTGTAGAGTGTAGTATGAGTAAAACCGACCCCACGTACTCTGTAAGTGTTGAGCCTAACCTCGGCGAAGTAGAGACGAGGCTAAGGAGGGTCACTTACAATAACCTGTACACAGTATAAAAATAATGACAGGAAAGGAACATACGGAAAAATAAGAAAGTTAAATCATGTAAATAACGCAATCCTCAAAAACAACTAAATAAAGAAATACCAATCCTCAGAGTCTCATATGAAAGCACCGAAGCCAACACAATACAACAAGGAATGCAAAACACATAAACTGTTGTGATGCGCAACCCGATCTCACCATACATCACGATAAGCCCTTATTCCACCATGTAAATATCAATAATAATAATAAATAAATAAATATATGGTGCGGCGTGCAACCCGATCCTACAAATAATCAGGGTCAATATCATAATCCTCCCTTATTTCACCATATCAATCCATCCTTATTTCACATGTTGCGGCATGCAACCCGATCCTACCTTATCAATATAAATCCTCCCTTATTCCACCTATTGCAGTGTGCAACCCGATCCATAAATAAATCAATAAGTGAAATCAATTTATCACCTCGAATCAAAAGAATCTCTACGATTAATGATTATGAAAGCTACAAATCAAGAAGGAATCTCGTACCAAATCATGAAAGCTACAATTAATACTGAGCAACAAGACAAGACAAATATAAGACAGTTAAAGGGTACAAGTAAGACAATTAAGGCAAGTATCAATTAAGCATAGGAGCATGGAAGAAATTTACATTTATAATGAGAGAACAATAAATGACAAGAAACATTTTAAGGCATAGGAAGCAATTAAGGCATGTAACAATCAAGATATGGAATGCAATAATTAATGATATACGGGTAAGCATGGAAACAAGTAATTGATGGCGTATAAACACACGTCACCTCGCATATACGCTGCTACTCATAAAATTCACATAGTCCCTAGCTCAAGGGTTCCTAATTCCCTCAAATCAAGGTCAAACCCAATACTTACCTCACTCTGCAATCAACTCAGAGCTCCACCAGGGCCTTTCCTCTAGAATTCTAGGGAAATAAATTACAATACATAAAGTTAAGATCTTCACATTTTTCACAAAAAGTCAACAAAAGTCAACCCCAAGCTCGCTTGGTCAAAACTCGAGATCAGACCAAAACCCATTTACCGGTTCACCCCCGAGCTCGATTATGTAATTAGTTCCGAAATCCGATCCTAATTTGAGGTCTAAATCTCAAATTTGCAAACCCCCCCCCCCCC
>ML429089.1:50429-70938 GCA_005239525.1 Nicotiana knightiana | reverse complement strand
TTTCCAACCCCCCCCCCCCCCAATTCTTCCCAAATCCCTAATTTTGTATCATGAGGGAACAAAGGTTAACACTAGAAATTAATGGGTGATCATAGAATGGAAGAAAATAAGTTAAAGTATACTAACCTATGAAAGGATGATGAGTTTTCTCTTCCAAATCGCCTCTAGGCTGAGCTCTAATGAAAAGATGGTGAAATATGGGTGAAATCCGTATTTGGAAATATTTAAGGTCTGGGAGTCGGGCCTTCTTCGCGTTTGCAAAGTCCCTGCCATGTTCGTGATACAAAGCAGCCCAAATGGCCTACATGCTCGCGATTTTAGTCACGCATTCGTGAAGGCTGCTCCCCCCAGGCTTTCGCGTTCGCGAGCCACTGCTCACATTCACGTAGAGCAAATCACTGATCCCCCTCCCCAGGTCCCTCAATGCTATGCATTCGCGATATGTTGTCCGCGTTCACGAAGGACAACCCCCCTCCACTTCGCGTTCGCTTCCACCACATCGCATTCGCCAAGATTAAAATCCACCCCACACCCAACCACCATTCGCAAACGCAGGAGTATCTTCCAGAACACGAAGAATGATTCATTAGACACCAGCAAAAGCCAAGAAAACTCGAAATTTCTATGTTGAAAAACATTCGCAACCTATCTGAAATTCACCCAAGCCGTAGGAGCTCCAAACCAAACATGCATCCATGTCCAAAAACATCATACAAACTCGCTTGTGATCCAAACACCAAAATGACACCTTGAACTATGAATCAGACACCAAAACGAATGAAATTTTTGAAGAAACTTAAGAACTTTCATTTTGATAACCGGACATCCGAATCACGCCAATTAAATTTCATTTTGCACCAAATTTTACAGACAACTCATAATACTATAATGAACTCATACTAAGTTCTAGGACCAGAATTCGGCCCGGTACCAATAAAGTCTAACTACAGTCAAACTTGGAATTTCTTTAAACCTTTAAACTTCTAGTTTGCAACAAATGGCGATAATTCGAGCTAGGGACTTCCAAATTCGATTTTGGGCACACGCCCGAGTCCTAAATCAGGATACGGACCCATGATCCCGGTCCATTTTCTCAAAATATTAACCGAAGTCAACTCAATTAGTTTTAAGGCACGATTTCACATTTTCGTCAATTTTTGACATAAAACCTTCCGAAAAAAGACACGGACTGTGCATGGAAATTGAGAAAGGCTAAATGGAGCAACTCGAGGTTTCAAAACACAGAATTGAGGGTTGAAAAAATAAATGACCTATCGGGTCATTGCATTCTCCACCTCTAAAACAAACGTTCATCCTCGAATGGACATAGAAAAGTACCTGGACTGGTAAAAAGGTGTGGATATCTACTCCGCATTTCCGACTCGAACATCCAATTGGCTACCTCGAATGGCTGACCTCTCCACTACACTCAAACCGAAGGATAGCTCTTAGACCTCAATTGTCGGGCCTGCCGGGCTAGAATAGCTATCGACTCCTCCTCATATATCATATCGCTGAAATCTAACACATGGGATGGATCACTATGATACTTCCAGAGCATGAACACATGGAACACTGGATGGACTACTGATAAACTAGGTGGCAATGCGAGCTTGTAGTCCACCTCACCCACTCTCTCAAGAATCTCAAATGGTTTAATATACCTAGGGCTCAACTTACCCTTCTTTCCGAACCTTATCACACACCCTTCATGGGTGAAATCCGGAGCAACACCCTTTCTCCGACCATGAATGCAATATCACGAACTCTATAGTTGGCATAAATATTCTTCCTAGACTGCGCGATGTGAAGTCGGCCCTGAATATTCTTGACCTTATCCAAGGCATCGTGTACCAAATCATTACCCAAAAATCGAGCCTCCCCCGGCTCAGACCATCCAGCTGGCGAACGACACTACCTCCCATAAAATGCCTCATAGGGAGCCATATGAATGCTAGACTGGTAGCTGTTGTTGTAGGAAAACTCCGCAAGCGGCAAGAACTGATCCCAAAACCCCCCCGAAATCCTTAACACAAGCGCGAAGCATATCCTCTAATATCTGAATAGTGGGATCGGACTGTCCGTCCATCCGAGGATGAAATGTTGTGCTCAACTCAAATTACGTGCCTAACTCACGATGTACTGCACTCCAGATTGCAAGGTGAACTACATACAATGATAATAAATGATAGACATGGGCACACCGTGAAGATGGACGATCTCGCAGATGTAGATCTCAGCTAACCGCTGTGAAGAATAGGTAACTGCCCCTGGAATGAAATGTGTCGACTTGGTCAACCTATCCATAATGACCCATATCGCGTCGAACTTCTTCTGAGTCCGTAGGAGATCAACAACAAAATCCATAATGATATGCTCCCACTTCCACTCAGGAATCTCTAACTTCTTAATCAAAACCACCGGGTCTCTGATGCTCGTACTTTACTTGCTGACAATTTAAACACTGATTGCATACAACTATATCCTTCTTCATCATCCTCCACCAATAATGTTGCCGAAAGTCCTGATACATCTTGGCGGCTCCCGGGCGAATAGAATACCGAGAACTGTGGGCCTCCTCTATAATCAGCTCATAAAGTCCATTTGTATTGGGCACACAAATATGACCCTGCATCCTCAAAATCACATCATCTCCACCCGTAATCTGCTTGGCACTACCATGCCGTACCGTGTCCCTAAGGACAAGCAAATGGGGATGATCATACTAACACCCTCTGATGCGCTCATACAAGGAAGACCGAGCGACTGTGCAAGCTAGCACACATCTGGGCTCTGAAACATCTAATCTCACAAACCGATTGGCCAAAGCCTAAATATCTGTAGCAAGGAGCCTCTCACCAACTAGAATATACGCAAGGCTATCCATACTCACATCCTTTCTACTTAAGGCATCGGCCACCACATTGGCCTTCCCGAGATGATACACATTGGCCAACCACCTCCTGTGCCTCAATTGATATCCTTTTGTTTGAACAAATACTGAAGATTTCCATGATCCGTGAATACCACACACGACACGTCATAACGATAGTGCTCCAAATCTTCAGTGCATGAACAATGACTGCCAATTCTAATTCATGAAAAAGGTAATTCTTCTCATTAACCTTCAAGTGCCGCGACGCGTATGCAATCACTCTACCATCCTTCATCAATATTCCACCGAGCCCAATACGAGATGCATCACAATACACCATGTAGGATCCTGAACCAGTAGGAAACACCCAACACTGGCGCCATAGTCAAAGCAGTCTTGAGCTTTTGAAAGCTCAACTCACACTCATCCGACCATCTGAATGGGGAGCCTTTCTGGGTCAATCTGGTCAATGGGGCTGCAATAGAAGAAAACCCATCCACAAACCGGAAATAATAACCCGCCAAACCTAGGAAACTCAGGATCTTTATAGCTGAAGTAGGTCTAGACCAGTTCTGAATTGCCTCAATATTCTTAGAATCCACCTTTATGCCATATGCCGATACGACATGTCCCAAAAAGGCGACTGAGTCTAACCGAAACTCACAGTTTGAAAAATTGGCATATAACTGGCTATCTCTCAGTGTCTAAAGTACAATCCGAAGATGTTGCTCACGCTCCTCTTGACCGCGGGAGAATATCAAGATATTATGAATACAATCACAAAAGAATCTAAATAGGGCTTGAACACCCAATTTATCAAATCCATAAATGTTGCTAGGGCATTTTTCAACCCAAATGACATCACTAGGAACTCATAATGTCGATACCAAGTCCGAAAAGTTGTCTTAGGGACATAAGATGCCCTAATCTTCAATTGATGGTAACCAGACCTCAAGACAATATTCAAAATCACGTGTGCACCGCCGGGCGAGACACTAGGTCTAATGAAGCCCTTATCAAGCAAATCTTGCAACTACTTCAACTCCGGCGGGGCCATAGGGTATGGCGGAATAGAAATGGGCTAAGTGTCCGGAGCACAATCAATACAAAAATCAATATCCTTGTCGGGTGGTATCCCCGGTAGGTCTGCAGAAAACACCTCTAGAAACTCACGAACAACTGGTACTGAATCCATGGATGGAACCTCCGCACTAGAATCATGTACATAGGCCAAATAAGTTAGACACGTCTTCTCAACCATACGTCGAGCCTACACATAAGAAATAACTCTACTGGTAGAATGGCCAGGAGTCCCCGTCCACTCTAATCCAGGAAACTCTGGCATGGCTAAGGTCAACATCGTGGCCTGACAGTCAAATATAACGTGATAAGGTGACAGTCAATCCATACCCAAGATAACATAAAAATCTACCATATCAAGAAGTAGAAGATTTACACTAGTCTCAAGACTCCAAATAGTAATCACACACAAGCGATAGACACGATCTACAACAATAGAATCTCCCACAGGCGTGGACACATACACAGGAGCACTCAAAGAAACACGAGGCACAACCAGATATGCAGCAAAATATGATGACACATAGGAGTAAGCAGATCCTGGATCAAATAGAATTGAATCATCTCTATGGAAAAAGGGAATAATACATGTGATAATGACGTCAGATGACTCGGCCTCAAGCCTAGGTGGTAAAGCATGACATCGCAGTTGGGCCCTACCTTTTACTGCATGACCCCTGCCTCTAGCTGGATAAGAGGGCGGTGGAGCAACTGGTGCTGGAACCATGGCACGAGAACTCTGTTGTGGCATGCCGCCCAATAATGTTGGACAGGACCTCATAATATGCCCAATACCACCACACTCAAAACACCCATCCTGTTCTTGTGGCTGCTGAAGCTGAAACTGGCCCAAACAGGCTGGATAACCACAATGATAACTCTTAATCGGAGGGGCAATTATAGGAGCTGATGGTGCACTATAGGCTGGCTGCCCAGAATAAGGCAAATAAGGACCACGGTTTCTTGAAGCACTGTGAGATGCTTGAAGCGCTTAATGGAATGGCCTGGGAGGATGGCCTATAGCAAAACCACCCTTGCCTCCAGATGAGGGACCACTAAAACTATCGGAATGATGGAGCCTCTTATCTGACACCAGCCCCCTCTCCTGAGCACGAACCAACTTGATACGTCTGGCAATATCAACGGCCGACTGAAGGAAATATCACTCTCTGTCTCCTTTGCCATCTAAAGCCTGCTAGTGTAAGTGAGCCCATCAATAAATCTCCCCACTCACTCCTTCTCAGTAGGAAGAAAGATAGTGGCATGGAGAGTTAAGTCCACAAATCGAGTCTTATACAAGGTGACAATTATATCAACCTTTTGAAGTCGCTCGAACCGCCTACGATACTCCTCTCTCAGGGTGACAGGGATGAACTTCTCTAGAAATAGCTGTGAGAAATGATCCTAGGTAAGTGCAGGTGACCCATCTGGTCTAGTCAACATATAATCTCTCCACCATCTCCCGGTGAAACAAGTCATCTGAAATGCGGCACAATCAACCCCATTGGTCTCAACTATACCTATGTTCCGCAGCACCACGTGGCAACGGTCTAAAAAATCATGTGGGTCCTCAGAAGGTGCACCACTTAAATGAACAGTAAAGATCTTGGTGAACTTATCCAACCTCAACATAGCCTCTAAAGATAAAGCAGGCATATCACTGGCCTGTGCCGCGACAACCGGCTAAACTACCCTAACTGGCAGGGCTGCTGGAGTCTAAAACTGGGGAGCCACCAGCTCTGGGGTGTGAGTAGCGAGAGTCTGTGCTCCTCCCTCAGCCCGAGAGATGACTGATGCCACCGGAAAGGTAACGGTCCGGGCCACACGCTCCATAAGTCCCACCAAACGGACTAGAGCATCCCGAAGCACTTGAGTGGCTGTGAACCCCTCCGGGACCTAAGCTGGTCCAACAGGTACAGTCTGGGCTGGAACCTCCTCATCAAAATCTACCTGAGGCTCCAATGCAGGTACTATTGCTCGAGCTCTAGGCTGAGCTTTGCATCTGCCTCTACCTCGGCCTCTGGCGCGACCTTAGCCTCGACGTCTGCCTCTAGTCATAGCTGCCACATGGGGATCTGGCTCCTGACATGTGGTCGATGCAGTGCATTTTCTCGCCATCTGCGAGAGAACAAGAATACAATGGTTCAATCATCAATGATAGAATAAAATCGCAGAGTAAGAAAGAAGTGATATTTTTCCTAAACTCCATTGCCCTTGGAAGATAAGTACAAACGTCTCTGTATCAATCCTCCAGACTCTAATAGGCTTGGTCGTGAATCGTGAGACCTAGGCAACCTAGTGCTCTAATACTAACTTGTCATGACCCGGAATACCCACCCTCAGGACCGTGATGGTGCATAACATTTCACTTGCCAAGCAAACCAACGTTAGATTAGTTTTAATCCATTTTTAAACAAATCAAAGTTAACTAATGCCAATTACTGAAATAACTGAGATAAAACTAAAATATCTAAATACAACCTCGAATCTGGTGTAGCAAGTGCACGAGCTACTAGAATAATACAAATAAAAGTCTGAATAAAAGTAAAGTTGTCTGGAAGAAAATAAACAACTAAGATAAAGTAGAAGGGGACTTCAGGAATGTGAATGCCGAGCAGCTGTACCTCAAGCCTCTGTTCTGATAGTCAACCTGAGCAATCTACTGACCGCCGCTAGGACAGACTCCAAAATATGCATAAGAAGTGTAGAGTGTAGTATGAGTAAAACCGACCCCATGTACTCTATAAGTGCTGAGCCTAACCTCCGCGAAGTAGTGACGAGGCTAAGGCGGGTCACTTACAATAACCTGTATGCAGTATAAAAATAATGACAGGAAAGGAACATACGGAAAAATAAGAAAGTTAACTCATGCAAATAACTCAATCCTCGAAAACAACTAAGCACAACAATACCAATCCTTAGAGTCTCATACGAAAGCACTGAAGCCAACACAATACAACAAGGAATGCAAAGCACATAAACTGTTGCGATGCGCAACCCAATCTCACCGTACATCACGATCCTCCCTTATTCCACCATGTAAATATCAATAATAATAAATATATGGTGCAGAGTGCAACCCGATCCTACCATATAATCAGGGACAATATCATAATCCTCCCTTATTTCACCATATCAATCCATGCTTATTTCACATGTTGCGGCGCGCAACCCGATCCATAAATAAATCAATAAGTGCAATAAATTTAACAAATTGAATCACAAGAATATCTACGATTAACGAATATGAAAGCTAAAAATCAAGAAGGAATTTTGTACCAACTCATGAAAGGCTACAATTAATACTGAGCAACAAGACAAGTCAAATATATGACAGTTAAAGGGTACAAGTAAGACAACTAAGGCAAGTATCAATTAAGCATGGTAGCTTGAATGAAATTAACATTTATAATGTGAGAATAATAAATGACAAGTAACAAGTTAAGGCATAGGAAGCAATAAATGCATGTAACAATCAAGACATGGAATGCTATACTTAATGAAATACATGTAGACATGGAAACAAGTAATTGATGGAGTATAGACACTTGTCACCTCGCATATACGCCGATACTCATGCAATTCACATAGCACCTAGCTCAAGAGTTCCTTATTCCCTCAAATCAAGGTTAGACCCAACACGTACCTTACTTCGCAATCAACTCAGAGCTCTACCGCGGCCTTTCCTCTAGAATCCGTCTCCAAACCAATTGAATCTAACCAAAATGGACTCTATAACATCAAATAATGCTAGGTAAATCAATTATAATACATAAAGTTAAGATCTTTACACTTTTTCCAAAAAGTCAACCCCGGGCTTGCTTGGTCCAAACCCGATATTCGGAACAAAACCTATTTACCCATTCACCCCCGAGCCCGATTATGTAACTAGTTTAAAAATTCGACCTCAATTTGAGGTCCAAATCTCAAATTTGCAGACAACCCCAATTCCTCTGAAATCCCTAATTTTCTATCATGAGAGAACAAAGATTAAAGCTAGAAATTAATGGGTAATGATAAAATGAAAGAAAATAAGTTAAATTATACTAATCTATGAAAGGATGATGAATTTTCTCTTCCAAATCGCCTCTAGGACGAGCTCTAATGAAAAGATGGTGAAAAATGGGTGAAATCCCATCTTTGGAAATATTTAAGGTCTGAGCGTTAGGCAGTCTTCGCGTTCACCAAGGACCTGCCGCGTTTGCGATACACAACAACCCAAATGGCCAACGCGTTTGCGAGTTTACTCACGTGTTCACGAAGGGTGCTTCCCCTGGCCTTCGTTTTCGCGAGCGAGTGCTCGCGTTCTCATAGAGCAAATCACCAATCCCCCTCCCCATCAGGTCCCTTAACGCTACATTTTCGCTATATGATGTCCGCGTTTGCGATGGCAAGCCAACATCTACTTCGTGTTCGCGATGAGTAAAATCCACCCCAGTCCCAACTACCTTTCGTGATGGCGGGATTATCTTCATGATCGCAAAGACGGTTTCATCAGACACCAGCAAAAGTTAAGAAACCCCAAAATTTCTAAGTTCAAAAACATCTATAACCTATGTGAAACTCAGCCGAGCCCTAGGAGCTCCAAACCAAATATGTACACAAGTCAGAAAACATCATACGAACTCGCTCGCGCGATCCAAAAACCAAAATGACACCTACAACTATGAATCAGACACCAAAATGAATGAAATTTTCAAAGAAACTTAAGAACTTTCATTTTAACAATTGGACGTCCAAATCACGTCAAATAAATTTTGTTTTGCACCAAATTTTGCAGACAAGTCATAAATATTGTGATGAATTTATATCAAGTTCCGAAACCAGAATCCGTACGCAGTAGCAACAAAGTCAAACTACGGTCAAACTAGAAATTTCTTTAAACCTTTAAACTTCTAGTTTTCAAGAAATGGCGATAATTCGAGCTAGGGACTTTCAAATTTGATTTCGGGCACACGCCCGAGTCCTAAATCAGGATACGGACCCATCAGGACCGTCAAAATATTGATCTGGTTCCGTTTTCTCAAAACGCTGACCGAAGTCAACTCAAATGTGTTTTAAGGCACGATTTCACATCTTCGTCAAATATTGACATAAAACCTTCCGGAAAAAGATACGGAATGTGCATGCAAATCGAGGAAGAGTAAAGGAACTACTCGAGATTTTGAAACACAGAATTGAGGATTAAAACAATAAATGACCTATTAGATCATCGCACTTACCTAGTCTTAGGGACTAGGTGTCATCACGACATCCTACGGAGGGAAATTGGGGTCGTGATATTTCTACATCAGGAAAAGAAAATACTTAGTTTGTTAAATAAAAAAAATATCTTTTCAACATCATGAAAAGAAAGTACTCATTTTGTTGAAATGAAAGAAAATACTTTTCTACACCATGAAAAGAAAGTACTCATTTTATTGAAATGAAAGAAAATATTTTTATACATCATGAAAAAAAGTACTCGTTTTGTTAAGATGAAAGAAGTACTTTTTCTACATCAGGAAAAGAAAATAATTAGTTTGTTGAAATGAAAAATAAAAAAATTTCTACATCATGAAAAGAAAGTAATCATTTTGTTAAAATGAAAAAAAATACTTTTTCTACATCTAGAAAAGAAAATATTTAGTTTATTGAAATGAAAAAAGTATCTTTCTACATCATGAAAAGAAAGTACTTGTTTTGTTAAAATGAAAGAAAATATTTTTTCTACATCAGGAAAAGAAACTACTTAGCTTGTTGAAAGAAAATAAATATCTTGTCTACACACCGGAAGCACCGGACATAAGTTCAATGCACCGGACATAAGTTCAATGCACCTTAATCCAACCCCCAATCCATCAACGGACCAACATACTGCCACACCATTACCACTCAACTTTGCACAAACTTTTCTCAGCAACAACCAATTCACTTACTACCCCAACACATGCCAACAAACACACTCCCATATAGACTTGACTGACGAAACAACAAATGATCTCCACAGAGACACCTTCATACCACTCACCTCCGCCGATAAATCACGCTTATACTTGCCTTGGAAATATTTCGTCATTGTCAAAGTGTATGGCAGGAAAGTGGCGCACCAAACACTACGCACAAAACTAACAATTATATGGAAACCCTCAGAGGAACTACCTCTAATTGACCTAGGGTGTGATTTCTATCTAGCGAAATTCCAAAAAGAAGAAAATATGCTCACTGCCCTCCATAATGGACCTTGGTTTATACTCAACCACTTTCTCTCCGTCCGCAAATAGGAACCTAGATTCATAGCTTCTAACACACAACTCAGATACACAGCTATTTGGTTAAGATTACCTGAACTGCCTACAGAGTTTTATGACTTTGAAATACTTCAACGCGTAGAGGAGAAAATTGGCTCCCTTCTCAAAGTTGACACATGCACGTCGGCAACTACACGAAATCAATATGCAATAATATGTATAGAAGTTCCGTTATAAATGCCCCTCAAAACACATGTCTATATGGGTTCCCGCAAGCAACAAATAGTCTATCAAGGTTTCAATATGCTCTGCACGTTTTGTGGTCGCCTTGGCCACACAAAAAATCTATGTTCTTCAATATCAACTCCCATGTAATCCACCACCAATATTATGCACACCCCATTACCAAATGAACCTTCAACTTCAAACAATACCCACAACACCACCCAGGATCAACACAAACAATCCACTCTGGATAATAATGATTGGAAAACAGTCATTTTCCCCTCAAAAACTGTTCGACAGCAAAATCACCAATCACAACAAACGTCAACCATACAAGCTGAACACTGGCGGCGCGGGACCCACATGTATGTTTCCTAACCCTAATATTACACATATTGCTAATCACATGCCAGTTAAAAAATCCCTAATTGGCAAACTAATTACTACTACCTCCTATAATCGCCCAATTTTTTTAAATGAAACCACTCTACAATTCCTTAACAATACTGAACCTATGGACTAAACGGTCACTACCACAGGCCCAAGTACTGTAGCCCATGAGAATAACAAGCCCACACTTAGCCCACAATACGATTCTCACCACAAAATCCACTCATCCAACACTGCTGCAAACTTACCTACTACCCCACTAACACATAGCACACGACATTGCCACGTGGCATAAGAGCACATAACTTCTGCCACCAAGGATCCATACAAACCCAACTCACCCCTAACTATAGGCACTCAATTACAAGCCTACCTCACGGCAACTAACCCTTCCCCAATAACCCAAAATCATTCTAAAACACAAGGCCCAATACCCTCAATCCCCACCCAAATAACCAAGACATCGACTGATACAGCCCAACCCCCAACACAAGAAACCACCACAACCCCTTCACGTGAGATTACACCTCCATTACCCATATTGAATCAGCTGTCCAAGTTAATCTCTCAAAATCAAACAAATACTGAACCCTCATCATTTACTACTATTACCAATACCACCACATATAAACAATCCTTAATAGACCCCTCACACCCAAATGAATTGGTCACGTTACAACTTTCAACAAAGGAGAACAATCTCCTTTACCAACACCAATCTCCTCCACCACCCAATTTTCCTCAACATCATCACAATGCAACCACCACACGACCAACCACCACAACCCACACCCATCTACTTAACATAATATCCAATAACTGAAACTTACCCCCAGTCATTGCTAGAGATGAGCATGCAGGAACATGCACTGAACTTCACCATGGAAATAGACAACCAAGATGTAATAGTGATGATACAAATCCGGCGGACATAGCTCAGATAGTCATAGAGAGGATGCGTATGGGAGTGACCCTTTACAATCAATTTCTATGGGCCATGCACCTCCCCTCCCCATCAGTCCTTCATCAACAACCACACATGCCACTATCAATTTTGACTCCTCTCTCCATGCTAGTGCCACCAGTGAACACCATGGAACTCCCCTTCTATCCACCACAACAACAACCCCAAACATTTGTCCCTTGGATACAGCCTCATTCATAATATCACCCATAATACCACATAAGCAACCCCATATCACCCTCTCACCCCACCAACCAGTCCATTTCCACCACCCAGTTCATCTCACAACGAACTAGGCGAAATAGCTCAATTGGAAGTAGTAGCAACTATGGCAGAGATCAGAGAAACACTCCCCATCCTGAGTTATCTCAATGGGAACAAAACATACATCCTCAAAGAATAGTACGAAAGAAAAGTGATAATCATTTGTCCACCCGAGCTATAAAGTGTCTCACTAAACATACGTCCAACAAGAAACCTAGAGGTGGGAAAGTTTGCAATCGTGTTGATCCCAGCACTAATGAACACATCCTCAACACTAGAGAGACATAATCCACCAAACCCACTGAATAATCAATCCATGCAGTTTGTCATATGGAATTGTCGAGGAGCTCAGTCACCGGAGTTCAAAAGGAATTTGTGTTCAATGCTTAACTACCACAAACCATCTCTCGTGGCTTTACTGGAAACTCACAAGCAAGATCATGAACATCTCAAGTCTGACTTTGGGTTCTCACATTTGGCTCAATCACCAGCTGAAGGAATTTCTAGAGGAATATCCCAACTTTGAAGGGAGGATGAAATCAAGCTTGATCAAGTAGAAGCCAAAATCCAAGAAATCCACTTTATTGTTCAGGTAAACCCTAACCCTAACGCTTGGTTACTATCAATTTTTTATGCAAAAAATGATTCACATGCACGTACTGTTCTATGGGAAAATTTATGTACCATACATGATCAAATTAGGTTACCTTGGTAAATAGGAGGTGATTTTAGCGAAATTACTAGATCTACTGAAAATATGGTGGCCTACAAATCAATAATAGACAAACTGATCATTTTATTCAATGCCTTACACATGGCCTATAAACAAAAATTATCCAATCGAATTTTAGAATGATTAGATAGATGCTTAGTAAACTATGAATGGCTAAAACTCTACCATGAGGCCTCAGTGCACCACTTGCCAAGAACGTACTCAGATCATAGCCCTTTTCTATTAAATATAAAAAAGCATAAAGCTCCTCAGGACAAAATCTTCCTGTTTGAAACCATTTGGACAACTCATCCACAATTTCCTTCTATAATTTCCCAAAATCGGACTCCTAATAAATATACCCTTCAGGCCATAAAATATTTCACAATTCATATCCTGGATTGGAATAGGAACACCTTGGGTAACATATTTCAGGAAACAAATCCTACTAGTAAGATTACAAGGGATACAAAGTTCAACCAAATATACCACTAGCCAGTTCCTACAAAATTTAGAAAAGGACCTAATTAATCAATTTAATGTTATTCTACAACTTGAAGAAGAGTTTTGGAAGTTAAAATCAAGGATAACCTGGCTACAACATGGTGATGCCAACACAAAATTTTTTCACTTAACTACACTTCAACGGCGTCGACGTAACCGTATTACTGTGCTAAAAGATTTAGTAGGTAATTGGATATTAGATCAAAAAGAAATAAATGATTCAATCAAAGACTACTATCACGCATTATTCACCACTAGTCACTCTCATCACATATACCCTAAGTCAAAACATAACTCCACCAACACAAATGCTTACTCAAAACTAGAATCCTTAATCACACACATAGAAATCAGTACCACCCTTAAGTCTTTCCAACCTTTTAAGGCACCGGGGCTGGATGGATTACATCCATACTTTTTCCAGCATTACTGGCCTCAAGTGAAATCCTCAATCATATCCTTTTGCGAGGAGGTCTTTACCACTCATCAAATTCCATCAGAAATTAATAAAACGTATTTATGTCTCATACCTAAAACATAACAACCTACACTAATTACCCAATACTGACCAATTAGTCTTTGTAACACCCTTTACAAATTAATTACCAAAATCATAGTCCAACGAATCAAACCATTCTTAATCAATCTTATTAGCCCGGAGCAATCAGCGTTCTTACCTCATCGACGAGACACTGACAATGCCCTTATAGTGCAAGAGATTATGCACCATTTTAGGAGAAAAAAAGGGGCCCATTCCTCTTTTTTACTCAAACTGGACTTAGAAAAAGCTTTTGATAAGCTTGAATGGGGCTTTATCCATGACACTCTTCACTACTTTCACTTTCCACCCAAGTTTATTAAGCTAATAACGTCGTGCATAACCACTTCCTTAATCTCCATTTTAATTAATGGCCAACCTCTTTTTTCTCACCTTCAAGAGGTATTTGTCAAGGAGACCCCCTATCATCTTCATACTCTGTATGGAAATGTTCTCCAGAAAAATACATGTTGATGTAGACTACCTTAAGTGGTACCTTATAAAATTATCTAGACAAGGTCCACCAATCTCTCATCTCCTCTTCGCTGATGATATTATTCTAACCTCTAAAATGACCACTAAGAGCATCAACTCTATTATTGACACACTAAACCTATTTACTAGTGTGTCAGGTTTAACTATTAATTACACAAAATCAAAAATCTTCTTCTCCAAGAACGCATCCAAGTAAGATATAGAAAGTGTGACCACTTCTTTCCATATGAATGTGGGCTCAACTTTCGGAAAATATCTTGGATACCCTATATTCACCACAAAACCTACTACATCCAATTTTCAGTTCCTAATAGATAATTCTAAAAATAAATTAGCAGGATGAAAAATAAATTTCCTAACAATAGCAAGATGAACTACTTTGATTAAATATACCCTAAACTATTTTCCTAACCATGAGATGCAACTACTCAAAATACCTACAAATATTATTAACAAATTAGAAAGATATCAACACAATTTGGGGTACCACACCTCGGAAACAGAAGTTACACCTCATTAAATGGGAAACAATCCAATTGACTAAGGAGAGTGGTGGATTGGGAATCCATAACCTCAACAATAAAAATAATGCTTTATTGGGATCCCGATCTTGGCGATTGTTTCAATCCCCTTCATCACACTGGGCTAAAATACTCCTTTCAAAATACTTACGAAATACTACCTCTAAAACTGTATCCTCTAATCGAAAAGCTATCACACAAGGGTGGGCTTCCTATCAACTTGGCATTAAGTGGCACACTACTAATGGAAGGCACATAAGTTTTTGGAATAATCGTTGGTTAGACACTAATTTAATTCTCAGAAAAATAATTGAAGGTCCCTGTAACGACCCGACCGGTCATTTTGAGCTCTAGCCAATCGTTCAGCGGTTTGAAGTCATGAGCAGCTTCGTTTCAGGTATTATGACCCGTGGGCGTAGTCAAAATTGAATTCCAGGAAGTTTAGAATTGATTCGGAAAGAAAATTCTCATTTCAGAAGCCTTAAGTTGGAGAAATCAGCTAAGATTGGAATTGACTAAACGACCTCCGAATCAGGATTTGAAGGTTCCAGCAGGTCTGTATGATGATTTTGGACTTGTATGTATGTCCGGATCGGGGTTTGGATAACCCAGGAGCGCTTCGGCGTGTATTGTGAAAGTTAGCATTTTAGAAGGATTTCATGAATTTGGGCTTGAAGTGCATATCAGTGAGGGTGATGTCTGTTTGGGATTCCGAGTCTGGGAATAGCTTCGTATGGTGATTCTGTAGTTGGGAGCGCGATCAGAAGTGAATTTGGATGTCCGTAGGTCATTTTGAAGTCATTTGGCTAAAGATAAGAATTTGAAGGTTTTTGAGAAATCCGAACGGAAGTGGAAGTTTTGATATCGAGGTCGGAATGCAATTCCAGAAGTTGGAGCAGGTCCGTAATGTTGAATATGACCTTTGTACAAAATTTGAGGTCAATCGGGTGTGATTTAATAGGTCTCGGCGTCAGATGTAGAAGTTTGAAATTATAAGTTCTTAAATAATTGGATTTGAGTGCGATTCATGATTTCGGCGTTGTTTGATGTGATTTGAGGGCTTGAGCAAGTCCGTGTCATGTTTTAGGACAGGTTGGTTTGATTGGACAGGGTCTCGGGGGCCTCCGGTGGATTTCGGGGGGTTAACGGATCAAAGTTGAAGTTGGAAAAAGGGCTGAAGCTTGTTGTCATCTTGTGTAATCGCACCTGCGAGGCTTTGCCCGCAGGTGCGGCTAAGAGCGCCGTAGGTGCGAGATTGGGGTTGGAGCTGAGGAGGCCGCAGGTGCGGAAGATTGGTCGCACCTGCGGAATCGCAGGTGCGAAGAGGGGATCGCAGGAGCGGGAATTTGCTGGGTCAAGTCAGAGCCGCACCTGCGATGGAATTTCCGCAGGTGTGGAGCCGCATGAGCAGCCATTTGATCGCAGGTGTGAAAGAGGCCTGGGCAGAATATTTTAAAGACGGGTTTATGTCATTTCTCACCCATTTTTCATTGTCATGGGCGATTTTTGGAGAGAATTTCAAGGGGGATTCTCGTCAGGCTTCAAGGTAAGTAAACTCCTTCCGTTTGTTAGATGAATACAAGATTATATGCATAGGTTAGGCATGGAAATTGGTAGGAAATTGGGAAACTTTTGAAGAAACCTAGAAAATGTAAATTTGGAATTTAGCCACGAATTTGAGTGTGGAATGTAGAGTAAATTGCATGATTAAACTAGTAGAGATATGGGTAGCATGTATCTTCAAGAATTTTGGATATCCGGGCGCGTGTGCCTGAGGGCATTTTGGTCATTTCTCCGAGCGGGGTTGGGAAAGTATATAATCCGAATTTGTTGTGAGTATTAGGATGAATTTTCATTGCTTTCCCATTATGTGGTATTTTTGGAGCGTTGTGCGTCTGTGGGAGTCATCGGAAGGGCTTGTGAGGGGGAATCGTCCCCCTAGGTGAATTAATTCAATACATATATTATCTTTGGGGGCTACGTACGCACGAGGTGACGGGAGTCTGTGCGTAGCTACTACTATGCCATGTCCGGGTAGCCTAGGACCCACTAGCATGCCTTACCTGTTGTACCTGTGATCTTGTCTGTGATGTTAGACTGCTAATATAATCGAAATTGTAATTTAGTGACTAAGGAAGATTAGAGTTTATTTTCTAAATCATCTAAAAAGAGAATTTATTTCCTTCGCGGGCAATTGTATTTTCGAATAAGGTTGTGTTATTAAATGTTACATAAAACTCGGCAAGTGAATTTCGAAAAAGGGATTTAAATGCTATTTGTGGTTTTTAAAAAACAAATCGGTCATTTACTTGAGTATTTGTGTTCCCGACGTATTCGGGGTGGATTGTTGATTGTTCATGTCTACTTGTGACCGCTTCGCAATTTACATTCTGCGAGCGGAGTGTTATTTCCCCTACTCTCATGGGAGCGGGCCGTACGCCACGGTGGATTTAGAATGCACTTTTGGTACGGGCCATTCGATCCTTGGTAGTGCATAGATATGATTATTATATTGAGAGGTGCACTTATGGGATGGGCCGTTCGATCCTCGGCAGTGCATAGATATGATTATTATATTGAGAGGTGCACTTATGGGACGGGCCGTTCGATCCCCGGCAGTGCACAAAGAGGATTATTATATTGAGAGATGCACTTTTGGTACGGGCCGTCCGATCTCGGCAGTGCATAGACATGAGTATTTTATTGAGAGGTGCACTTATGGTACGGATCGTTCGATCCTCGGCAGTGCACATAGTGATTATTATGACGGCTCAGGCCGGTTGTTCTTATCCCGTTTGCGCATGTTAAAGTGTTAAATGTTTTCTACATGATTTTGAAGTGATAAGATAGTTGGGAGAAAATAAAGAGGCAATTTTTTATTTAAGATATTTTGAAAATAACGAGAAAGCGGTATTTGTTGTTTATTTCAAGTATTTACTTGGAGTTCAGTGCCTTACATACATGCTGCTTTACTGCCTTTACATGCTTATCGTGTTCATTTTACACTGTTAAATAAATTGCTGGCCCTTAGTGAGTGTCTAATTCGACCTCTCGTCACTACCTCTCTGAGGTTAGGCGGGCGACTTACTGAGTACACGTTATTTTGTACTCATGCTACACTTCTTGTGCATTTTTATTGCACAGGTACTTTCATAGAAATGTGGAGGATTCGGAGACTTAAGCAAGCTGCATCATCCGGAGGCGATCCGCAGCTGACAGAGTCTCCTTCGTACTGTACCTATTTCATTTAAATTTCCTTGTCCAGTTGTATTTTGGACAGGCTTGTAATGATTGTTGAATTCGTAGAAATTGCTCATGTACTTGTGACACCGGGTTCTGGGATATGTATTGGGATATAATTACTTAAGTGTAATCTTTAAACCATTGTTTTAATTAATAGACTTTTTTTTGTAATTATGTAATGAAGTGAAAGGAAGTGTTTTCATAAATATTTTAAAACGAAAGCTTATTTCAATTAGTTAATGTTTTGGCTTGCCTGACCTTGATGTCCAGCACCATCACGACCTTAGGGATTTTGGGTCGTGACAGTCCCTTACCCCGAAATGACCAATCTTCAACACTTTCCCTATATATTACGGAAAATTCCATAAGTGTCCTAAAAATCCCCTTTGATCTCTCAACCCCTATAAATGATCAAATTGTAAACCAATATATCCCCACCATCACAAACCCTAATTCCTATGACCACATATACTGGGGTCTAACCCCCAATGGAATCTTCACGGTCAACTCTCTTCATCAAACTCTACACTCTCATGTACCAAACAATTCCTTCCAGTGGCTATGGAACCTCCAATTGCCCCAAAAAATAAAACATTTCCTATGGCTTATGAGCCATCATCGCCTACCCAAATCCACTTGTCTCCACAATATCCATATCGCTCAACATGCACTTTGCCCAATCTGCCACTTCCATGGTGAAACCATAAACCATCTTTTCTTCAAATGCCACCATACTCAAATGATTTGGTACCAACTAGGCATTAACTTAAGGGATTCTAAATTACATAGGTTGCATGACAATACCCCTCGTAACTGTCACAATTCATCTTATGAACCACTATACACACTACTCGAATTCCTTCACACATTTTAATTCCTTACACTCTTTGGAAGCTATGGAAAACTAGGAACCGTACTGTTTTTGAAGGAAAATACCTAGCCCCCAACCCCCAACAAATCATAATCCAAGACACTGAATATTTCTACCTAGGTCTTAACAATCACAAAACACGCTCACAAACAGCACACATGCACGTCAAATGGAACCCTCCTAATACTGGTTCTTCTAAACTTAATTGTGACGGTGCATGTATCCTCACACATCAAAAACAAGGTTTTGGTGGTGCGATTAGAGACTCCACAGGTAAATGGTTACTAGGATACACGGGTACAAGGCCAATGGAAAACCCAATTTTTATGGAACTTACGAGCCTACAGGAAGGGTTACGACTTGCTCTACAACATAATTTCACACCATTGGAGGTCAATGTGGATTCAACTGAGGTAATTTCTCTACTCCACTCTCAAAATTCACATTACTCATCCTTAACTAATGAATGCGGGTACCTCCTACATCTACTGAGTAGTCCTTGGGTGACACACATTTACAGGGAGCAAAATCAAGTTGCAAATAAGCTGGCCACACATGGGGCAACCATACCTCACCATGCCCCCATTACTGAATTTTTGGAACCACATCCTTTTGTAATGCACGAGTTCACAGATGACCAACGGGCAACATTTCACAAGCGTACAACAACCGCTACCATGAAGTTGGACCACCCCTATTTTTGCTTACATATGTCGTCCAACTCTTGTAATATTAACTTTGGCACTCCATCACAATTTGGTATCAGTGAACCCCACCCTTTTTGTAACACTATACCAAATCATGCTCCTTGTTTTTAATATATGAAATGCATCTTTGTTGACCAAAAGAAAAAAAAAAGGAAAGAAAGTACTCGTTTTGGTGAAATGAAAGAAAATACTTTTATACATCATGAAAAGAAAGTACTAATTTTATTGAAATGAAAGAAAATATGTTTCATACCTTATAAAAAGAAAGTACTCGTTTTATAAAAATGAAAAAAAATACTTTTTGTACATCCGGAAAAGAAAATATTTTGTTTGTTGAAATTAAAAATATATTTTTTCTACATCATGAAAACCGAGTACTCGTTTTGTTAATATGAAAGAATACTTTTTCTACATCTGGAAACGAAAATACTTTGTTTGTTGAAATGAAAAAGATATTTTGTCTGCATCATGAAAAAAAAGTGCTCGTTTTGTTAAAATGAAATAATACTTTTTCTACATCAGGAAAAATACTTTTAGTTTGTTGAAATGAAAAAAAAATTTATTTACATCATGGAAAGAACGTACTCGTTTTGTTGAAAAAAATACTTTTTCTATTTTAGGAAAAGAAAATACTTAGATTGTTGAAATGAAAGAAAATTCTTTTTCTGTATCATGAAAAGAAAATACCCGTTTGGTTGAATAAAAAAATATCTTTTTGTCATCATAAAAAAAAAAAAAATTTATATCATGAAAATAATATACTCATTTTGTTAAAATAAAAAAATACTCTATTTACAACATGAAAAGAAAGTACACTTAATAATATTTCTATTTAGGGTGGGTAGTGGGCGAGGTTAAGGTGGGTGGAGTGTGATGTGGGTAGGGGTTGG
>ML429089.1:34679-49617 GCA_005239525.1 Nicotiana knightiana | reverse complement strand
GTTTGAGGGTGGGATGGATGTGGTGGGTGGGGGTTGGTGGGGATGGGGAATAGGATAGAAAATGAATGTATAATGGAATAATGAATATTATATGTAATCCATGTAATGTAATGTATGAGTTTTTTTCACGCTTGATCCATTTTTAACTATTATTTAAAAAAAATAGCATCATTTATTGTTTATTCCATAAAGAGTACTGTTTTTTTATTATTAGCGTATTATAAAAATTAAGCTCAACATCTAATAAGTTAACTGGCTCACTAATCACAAGAATTACTTTTTTGGTCCATCTCCATTCTCCCTTTCTAACATTCATCTTCTTCACTCCATTTTTGAAAATCTGATGCATATGTGAATGCCACCTAAATCAAGATGTATTGATTTATACGTCTTTTATACTTTGTATATCAAGTATCACTTTAATTCAAAATATATTTTTGGTACAGGCTNATCCTCGGCAGTACATAGATATGATTATTATATTGAGAGGTGCACTTATGGGACGGGCCGTTCGATCCTCGGCAGTGCATAGAGAGGATTATTATATTGAGAGATGCACTTTTGGTACGGGCCGTTCGATCCTCGGAAGTGCATAGATATGATTATTATATTGAGAGGTGCACTTATGGGACGGGTCGTTCGATCCTCGGCAGTGCACATAGAGGATTACTATATTGAGAGATGCACTTTTGGTATGAGTCATTCGATCCTCGGCAGTGAATAAACATGAGTATTTTATTGAGAGGTGCACTTGTGGCACGGGCCGTTCGATCCTCGGCAGTGCACAGAGTGATTATTATGACGGCTCAGGCCGGTTGTTCTTATCCCGTATGCGCATGTTAAACTATTAAATGTTTTCTACATGACTTTGAAGTGATAAGATAGTTGGGAGAAAATAAAGAGGCAATTTTTTATTTAAGATATTTTGAAAATAACGAGAAAGCGGTATTTGTTGTTTATTTCCAGTATTTACTTGGAGTTCAGTGCCTTACATGCATGCTTCTTTACTGCCTTTACATGCTTATCGTGTTCATTTTACACTGTTAAATAAATTGCTGGCCCTTAGTGAGTGTCTAATTCGACCTCTCGTCACTACCTCTCTCAGGTTAGGCGGGCGACTTACTGAGTACACGTTGTTTTGTACTCATGCTACTTGCTGTGCATTTTTATTGCACAGGTACTTTCATAGAAATGTGGAGGATTCGGAGACTTAGGCGAGCTGCATCATCGGGAGGTGATCCGCAGCTGACAGAGTCTCCTTCGTTTAAATTTCCTTGTCCAGTTGTATTTCGGACAGGCTTGTAATGATTATTGAATTCGTAGAAATTGCTCATGTACTTGTGACACCGTGTTCTGGGATATGTATTGGGATATAATTGCTTAAGTGTAATCTTTAAACCATTATTTTAATTAACAGACTTTTATTTGGTTATTATGTAATGAAGTGAAAAGAAGTGTTTTCATAAATGTTTTAAAACGGAAAGTTATTTCAATTAATTAATGTTTTGGCTTGCCTGACATTGATGTTCGGCGCTATCACGACCTTAGGAATTTTGGGTCGTGACAACATGGTATCAGAGCGCTAGCTTTCCGTAGGTCTCACTAGTCATGAGAAAGTCTAGTAGAGTCTTGCGGATCGGTACGGAGACATCTATACTTATCTTCGAGAAGCTACAGGGCTGTTAGGTTTACTTCACTTCTTGATTCTTCATCGTACGAGTTGATTCCTTTGAGGCTTATGTCTATGTTCATTCCTACTCAATATTATGTGTCGCGAAGCGCTTGCTATGGATCAGGAATCTGAGGAATGGAAATGGTACTACGAATGTAATCCGAGATGCTTCCATCTGTAATTGGTCGTGGCTGTTGTTATGGCCCTGCAAAAGGGTAATATGTATTTCAGCTCAGTAGCTATGTTTCTGGGAGCCTTAAGGTGGTGCTCGGGTAGTGATGATGTTTGCAATTGGTTGTCGCGCGGTGTCGTTAGGATGATAGAATGTTTGCTCGTTTGTTGAATTTGAAGGGAGGTCTTCTCAGAGTTTGATTTCGAGATTTCAGTGCTTTTGTGTCGGCAGAGGAAGGGCATTTGGGTTATTAATGGTCCGGTTGGGGTTGATAAGTCAGTAAGACTTAGAATCTTCAAGTGAGGTGGGATATGCACCTGTGACGTGTAGTCGTCATCATTGATCGGATTGAATGTGTTAGGTTCGGAGGTGCTATTGTTTCTTCGATTGTGTGGAGTCAGAGTATCGAGAAGAAGTGTTGAAGAATGCGGTTGGCAGGGATCGTGAGGTGCGTTGGTTCAGTACCGGATAAGTGTTGTTAATAAAGACAGCTAGAGAAAGATGATCTTCAGAGAGTGTGAAGTCGTGGTGATCTGCTGGTTTGAGAGCTACAGAGAATGGTCCTGAAGTAAGGCTAGGCGGTGGTTCCATTTCTAAGAGGCCAGGTGTAAGAAGCGGAAGTCGAGAAGTCGCAAAGTGGGGGAGTCCCACCATCTGTAGTTGGGTCGTAGGGTTGTCTTAGCATAGGGTCGCGGATTTTCGGCGTGTTGGCAAGTTACTTAAGCTAAGGGAAAGGAGTAAAATGGTGATTGTGCATGGGTTTTGATGAGTATGTGCAAACGTTGGCCTTGTCGGGCCAGGGTTAGGCTTTGGAAGATTCAGGATTTAGGCTTAAGGCATGGGCGAGTTGTAAGGATAGTGACCCAGTCACGTGTTTCCTTGAAAGGGGTGTTCCTGTGCTAGGAGAGCCTTGGAGTTGATTATATCCGGTACCAGTCAGAGTGGGTGACTCTAAATAGCGGTTCTAGTGAGTTCAAAAGTTAAGAATGTGGCGTTAAGGGTTCAGGAAACAGTATGATTGAGAGTCGAGCTTTTGCAGAGTAATTTCTGAGAAAAAGAAGGATGGGTGGAATGTTCTATAATGTGTTTCAGCATGCAGGATATCATCGGAGGAGTGAGAGAAATAAACTCCGGATTGTAGGAGGATTATCAGAAGGGTATGAGACGGTTTGCGGGATTTGGGAGGCATAGTCTCGTGAATCAAGGTCACTCGGGACGATTGAGGGTTTAGTTTGTTATGGGTTGAAGGAAGTTGTTAATATTCCTGAGGCAGTTGAAGATGATTAAAAGAAGATAGAGTGATTAGCCATGGTTGAAATGGCACATTTGCGGCAGTGATCGATTCCTTTGATGTGAATTAGTTATGCATATGGTTTGTGCCTGTGTGTGCGGGGCTTGTCGGCCGTCGTAATAGATCTCATGTGGGAGCATTTGAGTGCTATGGCCANATTGAGGTCCGATGTTTATAAGGATGTCATTAGCTCGGAAGAGCAAGACAAAGTGATTTGAAAGTTCAGAGTAAGCTGGTGTTATCTTCAGTGTCACCTGAGATTGATATTCGATGAAAGAGGCTTTGTACCCTGATCATGGGTTCTTGATGTGTTTTGAGGCCTTAGTGTGGTCGGTATTATGGATGGGAAGACTTGTTGCCTTGTGTGGAAGGTCATGGAAGCATGACCGCGAAAATATTGTATAAAGTGTGACATGTAGTTACTTGATGGATTTCAGATTTGGACCGAGTATAAAGAAGTGCAATTTTGCTTAATTAAGAATTTACGTCTGAAGGGCATTCGGTTCAGTTGATTATGTATTATGGGGTGTTAGTCCCGGTGATGATGGTTGTTCTCGTGTATTATGAGAGAAAATGGGTTAATATGGAACCAGGTGAAAGCTATTAGCTTAGTTGGTGCGAGCAAGGTGGCTCGATGTTTGTGGATGGATTTAAATATGATTATGGACTCTGTATGAGCCAGGCATGTTCCTTTTAGTAGAGCACTTTTCATGGAAAGGTATTAGAACAGCGGGTGTTGTTCCGTCTTCGTCAAATTCATGTGTTATTGTGATTGTGCCGTATGAGTTGTGAAACGGCTTTGATAATTTCTTATGTGTTGAGGTCCCGCGTAGTGGTGATGTTATTTGAGCAGGATAGCTCTTGAGATCCAGAGTGTGTATATATATATATATATATATCGCACCTCAGTTGTGCTTGAGTTTTGTTGCATACGGCTCTATCAGTCTTCCCTAGGATGGTATTATGCACTTAGCGTGCTTGTGATCGATATTTAGTAATTTGTAATAATGAGCGATTCAGCTCCGTGTATATTTCCTTATGTGAGTTTTATGATGGAATCAGGTGGCATGCCTCCACGGGTATGTTATTTGGATCGGGTTGCACGCCGCAATAGTGTGATGATGAGAAGGGTTAATATGTATTTATTTTCTTGTGTTTTATTTCCTATTTTCTGGTAAGAATTCATATTAGTTGCATGAGCTGAATAGTTCCGTCCTGAGTCATTTCTTATTATCATGTTCGAGTTATGGCCTATTGGCGCGATGTGGTATCATGTGAGGCTGTTGGCCATGTTGGGGTGGTTTGTTGTCTGAGTAGTTCGTACTGGGTGAGACGAGATTATCGGATCAGGGATCACTGCGATAAGGTTATGTGAAGTGTATATTACAGAGCAAATGTCATTATTCAGGTTCATAATGAAGTGATGATTCTAGTCAAGATGAGGTATTCAAGGATTTGTTAACTCGGCAATTGAGTATGAATTTCTGCACATTTCCTCCGATGTCGTGGTATCGTCAGCATTATAGCAAGGTGTATGTATATTTGTTATGAGGTGCTTTGGGAGTATCAGATTCGTGGACCTTGGCTATTAAGGTTCAGGGAGCGTCATTGTGATCAGATGATGAGTTATGCGGTGCATGGTACCGATTCAGCAAGGGTATGCAGTTATGATCTGGTATATCGTGTGCTAGTTGATGCAGTGCTTATATATTGGAACTAGGCCTGGCTAGAGAAAATTTCAGGTGTTTGAATGAATTTTGAGCTTATTATATGGAATAAAGAAAAAATCTCCAGATTTGATCAAGCTATTGTGCTCGACTAGGTTGTGGTAGCACGGGAAGGTGCTCAAAATTTTAAACGGTGATTTCAGATAACTCCAGAGCAGTTCTTAGCACGTTCGAGGACGAACGTCGGTTTAAGTGGGGGAGAATGTAACGACCCGACCGGTCGTTTTGAGATCTAGCGCATCGTTCAGCGTTTTAAGTCGTGAGTAGCTTCGTTTCAGGTATTATGACCCGTGGGCGTAGTCGGAATTGAATTCCAGGAAGTTTAGAATTGATTTGGAAAGAAAATTCTCATTTCAGAAGCCTTAAGTTGGAGAAATCAGCTAAGATTGGAATTTTGAGTAAACGAGCTCCGAATCAGGATTTGAAGGTTCCAGCAGGTTCGTATGATGAATTTGGACTTGGATGTATGTCCGGATCGGGGTTTGGATAACCCGGGAGCGCTTCGGCGTGTATTGTGGAAGTTAGCATTTTAGAAGGATTTCATAAATTTGGGCTTGAAGAGCATATCAGTGGGGGTGATTTCCATTTGGGATTCCGAGTCTGGGAATAGCTCCGTATGGTGATTCTGGAGTTGGGAGCGCGATAGGAAGTGAATTTGGATGTCCGTAGGTCATTTTGAAGTCATTTGGATAAAGATAGGAATTTGAAGGTTTTTGAGAAATCCGACCGGAAGTGGAAGTTTTGATATCGAGGTCGGAATGCGATTCTAGAAGTTGGAGCAGGTCTGTAATGTTGAATATGACTTGTGTGCAAAATTTAAGGTCAATCGGGTGTGATTTGATAGGTCTCGGTGTCGGATGTAGAAGTTTGAAATTCTAAGTTCTTGAAGAATTGGATTTGGGTGTGATTTGTGATTTCGGCGTTGTTTGATGTGATTTGAGGGCTCGAGCAAGTCCGTGTCATGTTTTGGGAAAGGTTGGTGTGATTGGACGGGGTCTCGGGGGCCTCGCGTGGATTCCGGCTCGTTAACTGATCAAAGTTGAAGTTGAAAAAGGGCTGAAGCTTGCTGTCATCTGGTGTAATCGCACCTGCTTGGCTTTGACCGCAGGTGCGGCTAAGGGTGCCGCAGGTGCGAGATTGGGGCTGGAGCTGAGGAGGCCGCAGGTGCGAAAGATTGGCCGCACCTGCGGAATCGCAGGTGCGAATAGGAGATCGCAGGAGCAGAAATTTGCTGGGTCAAGTCAGAGCCGCACCTGCGATGGAATTTCCGCAGGTGCGGAGCCACAGGAGCGGCCATTGGATCGCAGGTGCGAAAGAGGAATGGGAAGAATGTTTTAAAGACGGGTTTATATCATTTCTCACCCATTTTTCATTGTCATGGGTGATTTTTGGAGAGCATTTCAAGGGGGATTCTCATCAGGCATTAAGGTAAGTAAATTCCTTCCGTTTGTTAGATGAATACAAGATATATACGTGGGTTAGGCATGGAAATTGGTAGGAAATTGGGAAATTTTTGAAGAAACCTAGAAAATATAAATTTGGAATTTAGCAACGAATTTGAGTATGGAATGTAGAGTAAATTGCATGATTAAACTAGTAGAGCTATGGGAGCGGGCCGTACTCCACGGCAGGTTTAGAATACATTTTTGGTACAGGCTGTTCGATCCTCGGCAGTGCATAGATATGATTATTATATTGAGAGGTGCACTCATGGGACGGGCCGTTCGATCCTCGGCAGTGCACAGAGAGGATTATTATATTGAGAGATGCACTTTTGGTACGGGCCGTTCGATCCTCGGCAGTGCATAGATATGATTATTATATTGAGAGGTGCACTTATGGGACGGGTCGTTCGATCCTCGGCAGTGCACATAGAGGATTACTATATTGAGAGATGCACTTTTGGTATGAGTCATTCGATCCTCGGCAGTGAATAAACATGAGTATTTTATTGAGATGTGCACTTGTGGCACGGGCCGTTCGATCCTCGGCAGTGCACAGAGTGATTATTATGACGGCTCAGGCCGGTTGTTCTTATCCCGTATGCGCATGTTAAACTATTAAATGTTTTCTACATGATTTTGAAGTGATAAGATAGTTGGGAGAAAATAAAGAGGAAATTTTTTATTTAAGATATTTTGAAAATAACGAGAAAGCGGTATTTGTTGTTTATTTCCAGTATTTACTTGGAGTTCAGTGCCTTACATACATGCTTCTTTACTGCCTTTACATGCTTATCGTGTTCATTTTACACTGTTAAATAAATTGCTGGCCCTTAGTGAGTGTCTAATTCGACCTCTCGTCACTACCTCTCTGAGGTTAGGCGGGCGACTTACTGAGTACACTTTGTTTTGTACTCATTCTACACTTGTTGTGCATTTTTATTGCATAGGTACTTTCATAGAAATGTAGAGGATTCGGAGACTTAAGCAAGCTTCATCATCCGGAGGCGATCCGCAGCTGACAGAGTTTCCTTCGTACTGTACCTATTTCATTTAAATTTCCTTGTCCAGTTGTATTTTGGACAGGCTTGTAATGATTGTTGAATTTGTAGAAATTGCTCATGTACTTGTGACACCGGGTTCTGGGATATGTATTGGGATATAATTACTTAAGTGTAATATTTAAACCATTGTTTTAATTAATAGACTTTTTTTTTGTTATTATGTAATGAAGTGAAAGGAAGTGTTTTCATAAATGTTTTAAAACGGAAGGTTATTTCAATTAGTTAATGTTTTGGCTTGCCTGACCTTGATGTCCAGCGCCATCACGACCTTAGGGATTTTGGGTCGTGACAGTCCCTTACCCCGAAATGACCAATCTTCAACACTTTCCCTATATATTACGGAAAATTCCATAAGTGTCCCAAAAATCCCCTTTGATCTCACAACCCCTCTAAATGATCAAATTGTAAATCAATATATCCCCACCATCACAAACCCTAATTCCTACGACCACATATACTGGGGTCTAACCCCCAATGGAATCTTCACGGTCAACTCTCTTCATCAAACTCTACACTCTCATGTACCAAACAATTCCTTCCAGTGGCTATGGAACCTTCAATTGCCCCAAAAAATAAAACATTTCCTATGGCTTATGAGCCATCATCGCCTACCCAAATCCAGTTGTCTCCACAATATCCATATCGCTCAACATGCACTTTGCCCAATTTGCCACTTCCATGGTGAAACCATAAACCATCTTTTCTTCCTATGCCACCATACTCAAATGATTTGGTACCAACTAGGCATTAACTTAAGGGATTCTAAATTACATAGGTTGCATCACAATACCCCTCGTAACTGTCACAATTCATCTTACGAACCACTATACACACTACTCGAATTCCTTCACACATTTTAATTCCTTACACTCTTTGGAAGCTATGGAAAACTAGGAACCGTACTGTTTTTGAAGGAAAATACCTAGTCCCCAACCCCCAAAAAATCATAATCCAAGCCACTGAATATTTCTACCTAGGTCTTAACAATCACAAAACACGCTCACAAACAGCACACATGCACGTCAAATGGAACCCTCCTAATACTGGTTCTTTTAAACTTAATTGTGACGGTGCATGTAGCCTCACACATCAAAAACAAGGTTTTGGTGGTGCGATTAGAGACTCCACAGGTAAATGGTTACTAGGATACACGGGTACAAGGCCAATGGAAAACCCAAACTTTATGGAACTTACGAGCCTATAGGAAGGGTTACGACTTGCTCTACAACATAATTTCACACCATTGGAGGTCAATGTGGATTCAACTGAGGTAATTTCTCTACTCCACTCTCAAAATTCACATTACTCATCCTTAACTAATGAATGCAGGTACCTCCTACATCTACTGAGTAGTCCTTGGGTGACACACATTTACAAGGAGCAAAATCAAGTTGCAAATAAGCTGGCCACACATGGGGCAACCATACCTCACCATGCCCCCATTACTGAATTTTTGGAACCACATCCTTTTGTAATGCACGAGTTCACAGATGACCAACGGGCAACATTTCACAAGCGTACAACAACCGCTACCATGAAGTTGGACCACCCCTATTTTTGCTTACATATATCGTCCAACTCTTGTAATATTAACTTTTGCACTCCATCACAATTTGGTATCAGTGAACCCCACCCTTTTTGTAACACTATACCAAATCATGCTCCTTGTTTTTAATATATGAAATGCATCTTTGTTGACCAAAAGAAAAAAAAAAGGAAAGAAAGTACTTGTTTTGGTGAAATGAAATAAAATACTTTTATACATCATGAAAAGAAAGTACTAATTTTATTGAAATGAAAGAAAATATGTTTTATACCTTATAAAAAGAAAGTACTCGTTTTATTAAAATAAAAAAAAATACTTTTTGTACATCCGGAAAAGAAAATATTTTGTTTGTTGAAATTAAAAATATATTTTTTCTACATCATGAAAACCGAGTACTCGTTTTGTTAATATGAAAGAATACTTTTTCTACATCTGGAAACGAAAATACTTTGTTTGTTGAAATGAAAAAGATATTTTGTCTGCATCATGAAAAAAAAGTGCTCGTTTTGTTAAAATGAAATAATACTTTTTCTACATCAGGAAAAATACTTTTAGTTTGTTGAAATGAAAAAAAAATTTGTTTACATCATAAAAAGAACGTACTCGTTTTGTTGAAAAAGAATACTTTTTCTATTTTAGGAAAAGAAAATACTTAGATTTTTGAAATGAAAGAAAATTCTTTTTTTGTATCATGAAAAGAAAATACCCGTTTGGTTGAATAAAAAAATATCTTTTTGTCATCATAAAAAAAAATCTATTTTTATATCATGAAAATAATATATTCATTTCGTTAAAATAAAAAAATACTCTATTTACAACATGAAAAGAAAGTACATTTAGTAATATTTCTATTTAGGGTGTGTAGTGGGCGAGGTTAAGGTGGGTGGAGTGTGATGTGGGTAGGGGTTGGGGTGGGTGGGGTTGTGGTTGTTTGAGGGTGGGATGGATGTGGTGGGTGGGGGTTGGTGGGGATGGGGAATAGGATAGAAAATGAATGTATAATGGAATAATGAATATTATATGTAATCCATGTAATGTAATGTATGAGTTTTTTTCACGCTTGATCCATTTTTAACTATTATTTAAAAAAAATAGCATCATTTATTGTTTATTCCATAAAGAGTACTGTTTTTTCATTATTAGCATATTATAAAAATTAAGCTCAACATCTAATAAGTTAACTGGCTCACTAATCACAAGAATTACTTTTTTGTCCATCTCCATTCTCCTTTTCCAACATTCATCTTCTTCACTCCATTTTTGAAAATCTGATGCATATGTGAATGCCACCTAAATCAAGATGTATTGATTTATACGTCTTTTATACTTTGTATATCAAGTATCACTTTAATTCAAAATATATTTTTATGTATATAGTTTCTGTATATATTTGTGAAGTGTTGTAACGATCCGGCCAGTCGCTTCGAGAGTTATAACCCCGTTCCCCCATTTTCTGCTTCTTTTGTGCTTTACAACTGTTATATTTCTTGCCGGATTGGTTGGTTCGGGTCCGGAGTGATGTCAGAGTGAATTGAGACACTTAGTCTCTTAATTGGAAGCTTAAATTGGAAAAATTGATCGGATGTTGACTTATGTGTAAACGGCGTCGAATTTGAATTTTATGGTTCCGTTAGTTCCGTTAGGTGATTTTGGACTTAGGAGCGCGTCCGGAATGTGATTTAAAGGTCCGTAGTAGAATTAGGCTTGAATTGGGAAAAGTTGGAATTTTGATGAATTTGGCTGGCAGTGAAAATTTTGATATCGGGCCGGATTTGATTTTCCGGAATTTGAGTAGGTTCGTTGTGTCATTTATGACTTGTGTGAAAAATTTGAGGTCAATCGTACGTGGTTTGATAGGTTTCGGAGTCACTTGTAGAATTTAGAAGTTTAGAAGTTCTTTAGGCTTGAATCCAGGGGTAATCCGTGTTTTGATGGTATTTTGGGTGATCCGAGGGTTCGACTAGGTTCGTATTGGATTATATGACTAGTTGGTATGTTTAATTGAGGTCTCGGGGGGCCTCGGGTTGATTCCACAAGGTTAGCGGACTTGGTTTGGAATTATGAAGCAGCTGAAGTGCTGATGTTGCTTGTGTAATCGCACTTGCGGAGTGGGAACAACAGGTGCGAGCCCGCAAAAGCGGGAAAGGAACCACAGAAGAGGCCAAGGATGAGTTGATCAAAGGTCGCAGGTGCGAAGATTATCCTGCACCTGCATTGGCCGCAAAAACGGGCAGGTGGCCGCAGGTACAAGATTAAGCCGCAGGTGCGATGGGTTTCCCTCACCTGCGATGGGCGCAGATGTTGTCCTATGGTCGCTTGATCAGAGGTAGCCGGATAAGTGACTTCTACAGGATCGGGATTTAACCGCAGAAGCGGCTCTGCAGGTGCGGATAAATGGCCTCAGGTGCGAAAAGTCTGGGCAGAAGGTTTAAAAGCAAGGATTCGCAATTTTAGTCTTATTTCAACATTTTGGACTCGGACCTAGGCGATTTTGGAGAATATTTTCGAGGTGATTACTGAGGTAAGCTTCTTGTACCCGTTTTGGATCATAAAACTTTTTTTCCCACTGATTTCCCCACCTAATTAGCGATATTTTGAAGTGAAATTTGGGGGTTTGAGGCTAGGGATTTGGAGGATGAATTTTGGGGATTTGGATGACCCATTGATGTCGGATTTTGGTAAATTTTGTATGGTTGGACTCGTGAGTGGATGGCATTTCGGGTTTTGTTACTTTTTTTGAATTTCGAGACGTGGGCCCGAGGCCGGGTTTGAGCCGATTTCGGATTTTGGGCTGTAATTTAGTAGGTTTCTTGTGGAATTGATTCATTTAGCCTATATTAATTGTATTGCACTGCTTGTGGCTAGATTCGGGATATTTGGAGATTGATTTGAGAGGTAAAGGCATTTCGGAGTAGGATGTTGCGCAGTTGAGGTAAGTAACGCTTTCAAACTTTGTTCAGAGGGTTCGATACCCCGAAAAATATATTATATGATTGGTATTAAGGTGACGCACATGCCAAGTGATGGGCGTGCGGGCGTGTACCATGAGAATTGTGGCCTGGTTGGTTCCATGGCACTGTGTAGTAATGTTGATATCCGTGTTTTCATCATGTGTTAAAGTAATTGAGTTGTCAATCATGCTAGATATCATGTTTAGGCTTCATGCCGGTACTATTGAGACTCATAGTGGTCATTTCTTACTGTCATTTTACTGCTTTTATTGATATATCGTACTCGGTCATATACATTCATTTCATATCATATCTTCATCGCAATTGTTATTTATTGATTCATCATATTACTGTTTCGGGCTAGTTTTTATGATATTTTGAGCCCGTGAGTGAGACTAGAGAGAGTGATGACTGAGTGAGGCTGAGGGCCTGATTATGAGTGACAGTATGGGATCGAGCTGCATGTCGCAGCGGTTATATTGACGTTATGATAGCGCTTGGGCTGTAGGAGCCCCTCCGGAGTCTGTAACACACACCCAGTGAGCGCGACTGATACCTAGACATGGATCTTGTCTGAAGCACTTGATACCTGGAGATGGATATTCTCCACAGGGCTAGATTGTCCTTCCTCGGTACTGGTGACTTATAATCAGTGATATATATGTTCCGGGATAGATCTTCCCTGGGCCGTATGGGCCATATACGGTACCGAGTGGTTGAGCATTCGAGAGTGTGAGCACTTGAGGCTGACAGTATGTGCATTGGCATGTGGAGATAACGGAGTTATATTCATTATGTTCAGATCTTCTTTATTTTAATTTTTTGAGTTGCTTATTTAATTTGAGAGAATGCCTACGTTTCTGCACAGTTATTTCCATTTTATCTGTACCGGTTGAGTTTGTCACTACCTTTCAGTCCAAAGTTTGGACTTGTTTACTGAGTTGGATGTACTCACGTTACTCTCTACACCTTGTGTGCAGATCCAGGTGTTTCTGGTCATGGCGGCGATTGATGATTGACGCATCAAAGTTCGGGGACTATCGAGGTAGCTGCATGGCATTCGCGGGCCTTGATTTCTTCCTTATTCTATTTGCACTTTTAGTTTTATTCTCTAGATACTGTTGTGGATTGTATTCTGATTTTAGACGCTCATGTACTCAGTGACACCCCAATTTTGGGATGGATTGTACCGTATTTTGGTTGAATTCCGTTTAAAAAAAAGGCTTTTTCTATAATATAAATTATTCTGTTGTTATATCTAAAAGTGTTTTACTGCGTTGGAAATGTTGAGTTGTGGCTTGCCTAGTTCAACGATAGGCGTCATCACGACAGTCGTTTTTTTTAGGTCGTGACAAGTGCCATCTTATTTTAAGACGTATTTTTAATGTATATTTCAAATATATTATATACGTCAACTGCCATTTTAATTCATCTTAATTGAAAATTTATTTTTTATGTATTTTTTTGTATACTTTATATGTGTTAATTCAAAATATATTTTTATATATATGTTTTGTATATATTAACGTATATTACTATCGAAGTAAGATCTTTATGTTAATAAAGGAAGAAAGAAGGAAGAGAAAAACTTAAGAAAGATAATTAAAAAGAAAATGAATGGAACAATTTAGAAAATATATTGGCTTCGGCAGAAAACAAAATTAAGAAGATGAAGAAAAAGAAGAAAATCTAATAGATAAAGAGAAAAAAAAAAGACATGATTTTTGTACACAGAAGTATTAACTTTTCATTCGAATTGCTTATGTTTAGGGATTAATAATTAATATTTCTATTTTAATGGAACCGTGTGCTACAAATATAATATTTTCCTGCCATATCTGTAATATTGAATTTCATGCTAAGAATTTGTTATATTTCTTTTAAACTGTGACAGCTATGTAAAGTTCCCACTTTTGATAGGGAAAATATTTTTCTCCAATTGGAAGAAAATGAGTTCATGATAAAAATATTTTCTAAACAATTTAAGCCAACCAAACATGAAAAAATAAAAAAATATTTTTTCGAAAAATATTTTCCTTCGTGCCAAACACATCGTCAGTTATGCAACCAAAACATAGAGTTATTGAGTGGTTAGCAGCTTAGGGTAAACTTCTTATGAAAGAGAGGCTAGTAAAGATGCAAATTATCAACTATTACCAACAATGGTAAGCTCAGGCACCTCACCTTCCTCTCTACTGGAATACACCCCCACAGAACAGCTACTTGCCATGGTTTCCTCCTCATCAACCAGTGATGTCCCACCAGCCCCCGATGTCAGAACCAAAAGTGTAATAGACAACCACAATACCAACTCTCCACCCCCTTCTTTACACCAGGAAAATCATCACCAAGCAGAAGAAGACAACGACCTGTAGGAGACCTTCATGGAATCCATAATACTGAACGATTTTCTGACGATCTCCATGTCAGGAAATATAGAAAAAGTACCTAATTTTCATCCATCCAAACCTCTAGAAAAGCTCATTGAACATACGCCTAGACCCTTTCTCATTGGAAGAGAGATATGTCATGCTCATGACCACAGCCCTACAAGATAATTTACTACCAGCAGCCCTTTACAATCTCCCACACTTGCTAATGCACTTGGAACTTTCACAGGCTCCGGAAGGGAGCATCCCACATCATGAAGGTTTAATGAAGATAATGTTATGGAATTGCCGGGGAGCTCACAATCAAAAATTCCGCCGGAATCTCAGATTTTTACTCACATGGAATAACCCTTTTATCCTATGCCTCACAGAAACAAAAATGGCAGACCACACTGATCTACTCATGGAGTTCAACTATACTGACTTAATACAAGTTGCAGCACAGGGTCAATCAGGTGGAATAGTACTTCTTTGGCGTGCCCATGAATTGGTTGTCAACCCAGTAGCGGTCACAAGTCAAGAGATACATGCTTCTGTCCAGGTCAATGATCTAGGAACTCAACATATAACAACTTAGCCATACAATGAGAGAAAACAATGGAGTAGCTGATGCACCAATAAAATTTGGAAAAACAAATACAAGATCACCCTCAATCAATCTTGTTTTTTGAAGAACCCCCCCC
>ML429089.1:18770-33967 GCA_005239525.1 Nicotiana knightiana | reverse complement strand
CCCTCCCCCCTTCTATTTACTCTCATGCAATTAGATTTTGATGTAATTGACACTAGCAGTTTACTTTTCAATCATCACCTGTAATTTTGTACTTAATTAGCAATGCAATCCTCCTTTTAGAAAAAAAAATACAAATTTTAGTGGAGGATAACATATGTTGTCTCTGTGACGACTTAGTATCTGAAACACATCAAAACTTATTTTCTGATCTATTCAACAACAAGGGGTGTTGTTAATATTTATCTGAAACATATCAATTTATTTTGTTCAAATGGTAATAGTTTAAGAGATAATATAAGTTTCTTGGGACCATCCAAGCAAAGCCACTAGTGGCAAAGGAGTGATGGTTACCAACTCAAAATACCACTTCACCATTTAAACAAAAAGAGTTGATATTTACAAGATGTTTAATTAGCTAATTTTGCGTGCATAATTAATATTATTAACTTTCTCGTTGTAAAGATAACTTTACATTGTCACGGCATTCTTGGAAGTCCACAAAAGGGTGACATTAAGATGCGAAAGCTTTTTAAAAAAAAAAAAAAATCCTCCACACACCTCAGTTGTAAATCTGCACAAAGTTACTATTTTAATCCAATTTAAGATGAATAACTGAGTTCTCGTTTCTAATTGTACATAGTTAATACATAAATGACGTCTTTGGAGGTGAGCATACAAATTCAGATGTAGCTACATGATTCATATTAAATTAATTATTATTATTTATGAGGAAACAAGTGAAAATGAAATATAGTGACTAAATGATAATATTGTGACAAATACTTTTACGTAGAATTTCAACTTTGTGCTTATTACTCCAAAATCATTATTTTTTCTTTTGTTAGTGTACAGAGAAACCTAATAGCACTATCTGTTGACTTCAAGGTGCGAAGTTTGTGGATTAACGTCAAGATTAACTTCAGACACGCCCCAAACTTCTGATATATATATATATATGTCTAAAATTTAATGAAGTCTGACGTTGATTTTGAAGCAGCTAAACTTAAAAAAAATATTATGAATGCCAATGTGGCTATCTATTTATATATCATTCAAACTAAGTTCCAAATTAAAAAAAATTATCTCAACCCTTTTTAACTTTGGAAATTTGTATAACTTTCTCATTAATAATTCCCTATTCTTACTATTCTTCCCTTTTCCTAATGTAGCCATAAGGAGAGCTGAAGCAAGGTTAGTTTCTGATTGGAATGTCAAAGCAATGTTAAACACAGAACGAAGAGTTAAATGTTGGGAGACAAAAACTAGAGAAGAGAATTTCAATCTTTTGATTGGAACGTCAGTTCATCAAAAGGATAACAATTTTAAACTGTACATCAAAGGGATGACCACAACTCTCATTTCATCACATCACTAACATCCTCAATAATTCTCAGTTATCCCTCTCTCCTCTTCTAACATAAAATTACTAGTACTACTACGTACGTATATAACAAAAGAGATAAACCCTCTTAATTATTAGCTTTTCGATCATAATATAACTAGGATTAAACGCCAACTTTAGTGACTTTACCTAACACAATAGTACTAGTAAACATTTGAAGTACATAGTCTATTACTAGCTAGCAGTCAACACAATGTTTCTCCGAGGATCATTTCTCGATTTGTGCGTCGCATTCTTTTTCTAAGGGTGACCTGGAGTGTGGTGATTATTCGCACCGGCACCTGGATAATCATTAATCTCAGCATCCATTCTTCTTATGATGGCTTGATCAGCTATGTCCATACTCTCCTCCATTTTCTCCTAATAAGGATTTGAAGATTCATAAATTTTCCATTAGTCTATAACTCCAAAGGTAACAGGTGAAACAAGAAATAAGATAATAAAACACCAATAACATAGGAAATATATAGCAAAAAACTAAGCATGATAAGAAATTAGTACAACACTTTTCAAACTTTGTTTTCGGAAGTAACAAGATTGAAAAGTACCATTTCCATACTCTCTAAAACCTTGTGTTCTTGAGATTTGTATACTAGACTTGCGCTTCCTGACAATAAAATCAGAATGTACACACAATCAATCATCAAAGGATCGTTTAATGAGACTAGAAGAAGAGAAAAATAATAGTATCAAGTAAGAAATACCCAAAAGATTACTTACTTGTAATTGGAACGGCATTCAAGTAGATAATTTGAGAAAAACAAAGAAAAGCCAGAAATAAAGTAAGAGAAGTGCCAGCCATGGCTAGAACGTATAAATCTTTTCCTAATCAATTTTGATGAGCTAGCCCTTTAATGCAACAAAGGACAAGCTAGTGCCCCATTTTATACATTCTTATTATGGACATATCCGCACTAGCTAGCACAATATGAAAAGAAAGCACTTTGTGTGTACCTATTGGTTGCGGCAATCAAATCACAAAGTCAAAAAGGTAACTTATATCCACGTTATGAAAGACGTGCACCATTAGGTACATATAATTGAGGATTTAACGAAGTCAGTGTCAATATTTGAAGTTTAAGGATTTCAAATTTATCACTGAACTTATAGCTTATTTTAGTAATTATTGAGTTCACAATTAAATATTTATACATATGCAATCATCTTCTGATACAAATACAAGGTATAATCAAAAGAAACTGGATCTATCCAAGCAGAGGATTCAAAAAATAAAAGAAGTAAGCAAGCCAAAAAGTTAAGGGGTTTCAATATGTAATATATAACATGTATATGAAAACAATTGACCTTATATACATGGTGTAATTTTGGGACGAAGGGGGTCCGGCTGAACCCCATTCCACCCACCTAGCTCCGCCCCTGCGTCCAAATCTATAGGTAATACACTTGTTCCGCCCCGTTTACACATATCATCCATGTAAAAATTATTTACGTTATCAGTGTATTTTAACCTATTATAGTATGTTATCATTTTTGTTAGATTATCAATTATTTTTTTATCAAAAAAAAAAAAAAGTTACATGTAATGAGATATAAATTTATAAATAACTTTTACATTGTCACTCTATATACTATAAATTTAATGTGGGTGTGAACCATTGACATGAAACGTAAAGCTAAGGGAGGGGGGAGGGGACAATGGACTTTAGGTTTAAGTGGTAGGTATGATGAGGAAATTTATTAAGTCAAAATGGGGAACAAGATGAGCACACTGTGCAAGTGGAAGGTGACCGGATAATGATGTGTCTCGATAGTACTAGTACTCCTCCATTTAAACATTTTACGCCCCTTAAAAACTAATAAGTAAAATATATAATTTATCATAATATCTATCTTAATTGATGTAGTCTTAATGGATTTGAAAATGATTTGGAATGATTAATTAATGCTAAGGAAAAAACAGAAAAATAAATTCTTTTTCACATGCGAAAAGTGACAAATAAAAATAAAAATAAAAATTTATTTTTAGAATACTTGACAACTAAAAGTGACCGGAGGGAGTACTAAATAGAAGTCAAGCCTTAGTGGAACATATCATGAATGATTTCAGGGATATATTCAATAGAGTTTTCTTGAGGCAGAATCACAGATAAAGATCCGCATCATTAATATAACTTGTTATAATTACATGGAACTTCCATTTTAATACTGATGCATGAACTTTGACAGAATGGTGGAAACTACATCAATTATATATAAAAATGATGTACATTATCTAATTACAAGTGGAACTTTCCAAATAGTCACTTCTAATTATTCTTTCCATATCAGAAGTTTGTGACTAGCTAGATGCTAGGGTTATCACTTCTAATATTTGTCATTTTGCTTTTGCAGATGATAGATCTTTTTTCGGGTAAAAATCTACTTGGTACTTACTTAATCCCTTTCCGTGCATTGTTTATCACCAAAAACTTTGAGGATCATTAATATTTCATTCTTAATCAATTGCCATCATCAACGGTAAGTGATGGAAAAATATGATAGGGAACATTTCTCCTTTACTAGACGACGCGAATTTGAATTAATCAGATCCTTAAAGCATATGCCAAACACCCAGTCAGAAATAAAGAAAATCAGTTACTATAATTTTACTACATAAACTACACCTTTCATGGTGTTGTATGGAATGAATTCCACATCGCACCATGATCAGATCACTGGTCTCCTTATAGGCTTGGACAATCCTCCTCTCTTCGAGCTAACTTTTTGGGGTGTGAGTTAGGCCCAAGGTTTATTTCAATATGATATCAAAGCCAAGCACGCAGGTCGATGTGGGCCCCTAGAAGAGGGGCGGAATCCCCCCAACCAATTGAAGGGGTGGTGAAAATACCTTCGGTCCGTGATTGTGCATGCTCTAGACTTGACATTAGAAACTCGGATAAAGAATTTTCGGATCTAGGCGTAAGGGGGTGATGAATGGAATAAATCGCACATCGGACCGAGATAAGATCCCTAGTCTCTTTATAAGGCTTGGGCAATCCTCTTTCCTTCGACTTAGCTTTTGGGGTGTGAGTTAGCCCCAAGGATTATTTTGAGATCATGGATCTCATCCCGGTCCAGTATGAAATTCATTTCATTTATTAATCAGCACCTTCATTGTTTATCCACATTTTTTTACGGATGGAGGCAAATATGAGTAAGATGATATATTTAAATGTGAGCAATTATAATATTTGCAGAAGCAAGATGAAAAATTCGTTGTTCATGAAGAAGATGCATCCACCTATTTTAACAGCTTATAAAACCGAGACTATATCCGATGAAGATTGAGATTTCAAGCACCAGCACGTCTGTGGGTATATACGACAATGGACCGAAGACAATGTTTGCAACCATATTGTAAATGAGACACATAGAAGGTCATTGTGGAAAAAGATAGAGACTCTTTGTGCTTCAAAATTTGCCAATAAGAAGTTTATGCTGAATAATTGATGACATTTAAATACCAGAAGGGTGTCCCTAATCTTGATCATTTAAATATTTTTCAGTATATCCTTGATCAGATGTCTAGAATGGGAGTTAATTTCGATAATGAGATACAAGGACTTTGTCTTCTTAGTACTCTGCTAGATTCTTGGAAACCTCTTTGTGTTTCTTTGATAAATTTAGCTCGTGGTAGTAAGCTCACCATGGAATATACCAAAAGTGGTATGTTGAATGAGGAAGTAGGAGAAAATCCCAGTGTTCATCCTCACAAGCTGATGTTTTGGTGACAGGAGACTACGAGAGAGATAAAACAAAAGGTTCGAGGAATTAAGGTAAAAAAATATGTAAGCCAAGGTCCAAATACCAAAATTTTTTGTGCAACGGACATATCAAAAAGGATTTTTCACAAGTTGAAGCAAGACGCTAGAGAATGAAAGAAAGCTAAAAATAACAAGAATAATATTGCAACTATTATTCGAGATGACCTTCTTTTTGCTTATGATGACAACATCGTCAATTTGATATCCCATGAGAGAAGTTGGATAGTAGATTCTGGAGCTATTTCGCAGGTCACACCAAGAAAAGATTTTTTCTCATCTTATACTCATGTTGACTGGAGTGTTAAAGATGGGAAATGTCAGAGAGATTGAGAAGATACACATTGATGCTAATCCTTAGGATATGTTGACGAAAGTGATGGTTGCAGATAAGCGTGAATTTTGCAAAAACATTGACAAGCATAAAACCTGTCAATAGTTCTGATCCTCTACTTGAAGACATATTTGGCTCATTGGCTGAAGAGGGAGCTTGTTGGGGCCATGCCCATATTTTCCAGTCAAGGTCCCAATGACCTAATCCTATTCTCTTTTGGTTTTCATTCCTATTTAGAATTAAATTCAATTTTTATTCATATTTGGAGTTGGTTTTGACTTTAAGAGAAAACACCAGTCATTATTTATAAATAGAGAAACTTCAGAGAATGATTTCATGCTCATTGGTATTAATCTTAGAAAGACTTAACACGCCAGAGTGCAGTTAAAATTTCAGCCTGATCCAACAGTGAAGGAATCGAAAAACAGAATTTGAAGTTGCCTAGTCGGAATAAAATCTACAGCAAAATGAACCATGTTTCTTCTTTCTTCTCTTGATGAGTGCTCTATCAAAAACAATATTCATAACAATTCGGTCTTTGACTTAAATGGCAGAGATCGAAGTTGGAGGCCTGTAGCATCGGATTTCGAGCCCTGAACAACAATTCCAGTTTTGTGATTTCTCCTCTTCCTTAAATTAATCTATTGTTGCTCCGTATTTGGCTCTTGTTGTGTAGCCAATTTGAAGGATTTTCCACATTAAAATTTGATATTCTTTATCCTCTCTATTTCTGAGTTGCCTCTTTCTCGATATAACACTGGTATCAGAGTGATGTTTAAGACAGATTCATCTAGGCGGGTTTAGTTTTAGCCGCAACCTATTATACGGTAACCAATTAACTTCTTTTTTCTAAAACAATCCTTGGAGTAAAGAGCCTAGAAGTATCTGTTGTATTTTCAATGAATAAATTAAGGTTAATATGGTCAACTTTATTGTAATTAATGCGAAAAAGTGAATTCTTTAATATGTGTGAAAAACAATAAAAAAATATCAATTAAAATGGACCGAAGAGGTAGGAGTGACAGGTTACAACGTTTTTGGTAGTCATACAAACCACTTCTGGAATTATGTATATTAAGCACTTCTTAGCAGAAGCAAGGTACAATTAAGTATAGGTTAGGAATTATATTTACTTAGTTACTAGTAAGTCTGAGAACTTTTGTCACATGAGTACTAATTCTCAGATTTTGATTAAACGAGGGAACTTCAAAAATCCACGAACCTTGAATATCTCAACAGGTTAAATACTATTTTTGGAACGCCATCTAATTGGCCTTTTCCCTGAAATGACTTGTCCAAATTGAGTGGTTCTAATTCGAGTGGAAAATATCACCCATATATATCCTATTTGACTTGTGACACGGTTTCAGAAAATGTTGAAAGAGGCTTTAACTTTCTGTTTTGAGATTAGACTAGTTAAATGAACAAAAAGGATATAGAAATTTGTAAAGATTTTAAGTTCTAATCATTGATGGTGTAAAAATTATTTTTACAATTAAATTATTTAAAACGTAATGAATATTATAATTAATCACTTAAAAAGGATAAGTAACTTACTGTAACACTAACACCGCAGAAAATTTTTACAATTTCATTCTAATTGTAAATAACTTAAATTCACTTTTAAGGGGGAATAAGAGAAGTAAAACTATTAAAAGAAAATAGTGTTATGGTCCCATTTCAGAAATATTTCATAACACCAACTACTCGTATTTAGGAGTGAAAGTTGACCGAGACTTTAGGTGAACTTATAACAACTTGTTTGGATGGTTATTACCCATTGTATTGTATCGTATTGTTACTTTAAATACGATATTTGTTTTGATTGTTACTTAAATTTTATTATATCGTATCCTTAAATTCGTCGTTACATAATGACGGAATGTGCCACTTTTTGTAACGACCGATTTGATGTGGTCGCGTCGTTGCCTTGTCTTTTTCTCTCAATCTCACCATTCATTATTATTAAATAATTTTATTTTATCAATTTACCCTACCTTTTTATATAATAATTTTACCATGTATCATAATTTTTTTTATAAAATTGTAAGTTTATTCTTCATATTTCTGGTGTGTTATATCATAAAACGATGGCAAACGACACAATCTATTCAAATATTGTATTTATCAAACGATACAGTACAATATAATATAATACGATATGATATGATACATTATAAAACGCCAGTAACAACAATCCAAACAAGTTGTTAAGCTTGCGACGAAGCAATAAATCTGACAATTAATATTAAGTTACTTGCAAAATGCAATGACAATAACTTCAAAGCAGTAATAGATTATTAGTAGAAGAAATGGTGAACTATGGGATTAGGACAAAAACAGTAATTTAATACTAGTCTTTTAAATTCCTTGAATCGTTATACTAGTCTTCTTTTGCCTCGTTTCTTGAGTCATTCTTATATTATTATATAGCTACAGACATTTACTTGGAAGAAAAACAAAACGCATTAGCCTACTTTGAGTTCATAGTTTCACACCCAATATCTTTTCCTTTCGACTGTATGTCTTTCTTCATACAACTTCACATAATTGGACCGGATTGTGACCAACTTTTGTTTAAATTATAATAAAAATATGGTTAATTTTGAGTTAGACTGCTCTAATGACATAAATTGTTAAGAGTAAGTCCCCTGTCGGTGGTTCCTTTTCACCCTTTCCCACATTAATGTTTTATTAATATGGACACTACGTAGACAATATGAAACTGAACAACTATATATGTCCGCCACCTAAAGTTAAAAGCAGGAAAAGGTGAATTTTTTCTTAAAAGATAGACAAGGTTATCAATTTAAGGTGGACTACAATTGAGTTGTGTAAAAAAAAAAAGAGGAGTGGGGAAAGGGTCTACTTGTTTAAATAAAAGAAAAAACTTATCGAGTCTTATGAGCAAGTTACCCAAGAGGCAAGACCAATAGTTTGACTTCAGAATGATCCATGTTGGGTCATTTTTTTATTATTGGGCATCTAGATGACTACAAGACGTTGGGATTAAAATAACATAATGCATGTTCATGTTCTTGTTTTTGTTCTTGTTCCTGTCCTGGTAAGAAAACGTCAATTTATAAAAATACAAAACTTTTCCATGAAAAAGATAAGGCATATGAAGAAAATTTACTCTTTTTAATAGTTTTTTTTTAATTATTTTTAAGAAATAAAATCCTAATAAATTATAAATTCAGAGCAAAAACCTAACACAAGATGCTTTATGATAGCAACAATAAATTGCTATATGAGTGTGTCCCACAAGATTAATTTAAGACCACAGAAGAGATCAAGTCACACAATAAACATATAATGTGTGAATTGACATTGAAATAAACATATACACGTTCACTTCCATCACAACAGTAGAGATTGGAATAAACGTTTAAACCTATTGATTTTATGTTATAAATGCATACATTTTATTGTATTTTACCTTAATTTGGTGTGTTTAAATAGTAAAAAATAGTTAATTGAGCTCAATTGTGTAACTTTAAAGTGTAGGAAGTTATATGTGCCAAAACGAGACGACTTGAAGAAGAATTGAGCAAAAAAACTCAGTTGAAGTTGTACGCGCATGACTAGAGTGTGAAGAAAGCAGAAACCAAGTTTGGGTAGGCGGAGGAAGCTTGTGCGACGCACAACGAAGGCTCCAGTACAATTGTTCCTACAATTTCGGCTTTAAGGGTGACCCTGTCATTTGGCTTGGGATGTGATATAATTTCGAGTTATTAAAACTCTATTTTTTAACTTTAAGCTTCTAAGCCCTAATTCTAGTTAGATTCTTGACATGAGAAGGTAAGACACACCATTTTTGAAGCAGATTTGAGTTTGATAGGAAGATCCTCAAGTTCATTCAACAAAACGAATCGAAAAGTTTTCTCTACTTTTTTGTTTTTATGATATGGATATTATTTTGATACTAGTTTACGTGCTTTTAGTATAATTATGAGTAGCTAAATATTTTGTCTGGGGATTATAATGAAACTAGTTATTGGGTAAATTGTTTGACGATGTTCATCCATAATTGAGTCGCTTTTAAAATCTATTTATTCAACTATATTTTGTTTGCAGTTAGTTGAAGGGCCCTCCATTGAATATGCTATTATATCTTGTTTTGCTTGAAAAATATTATAGGATTAGTTTATTGTTGAAAAGCATCACTTCTGAGTAATTAAGAGGTTCGATGATTTAAATGTGGGGTTAAAGATAACAAAATTTTAGCACGATCTTTGTGAGTTGTTTAAATTGTTAGCTAGAGTTAGTTCGAGAGAATATTTTAGGAAATTACTACTTTTGTTAAAGAGCTAATTAAGATAATGAGAGAACTCATGGATAATAGTGAAAGCGTAAGACATTCATTTCGATAATTAGGAAAATCACTATTCTAGGCGTTTTACTCTTAAATACACATCTATCTCTTTAGTTGATATTTTTATTATCTTATTAGTTAATTAGTTTAAAATAAAAATTATAACTTGAAAATTGTTTGAACCTTTTTTTTAAAGTGATATTCAATAGTTATAAAGGTTAGTTCTCTGGGGGTTGTTTGGTACGCGAGACAATGTGGGATAAGGTTTAAGATTAAATTTAGACCATATTTGATTGAAGGTATAAATATATACCGTCAATCAAACAAAGTATAAATTTGATCTCACTCCAAATATAGAATATCACACCTTATTCCATTAAACTTAAGATTATTTTATCTCACCTCCTACGTGAGATAAATTAGTTTCGCGTACCAAACAACTCCTGAGGGATTGACTTTGGATTCATGAATTTATCCTTTCTAAAGCTTGAGTGGGCCGTGATCATCATCAACTTCTACTCCTACAAATATTTAGAGGCGGAACTAGGATTTTAAACTTATGAGTTTGAGATTTTAATTGTACTAAATTATTGAGTTCTAAAGTAACAATTTATACAAATTCAATGACTTTTTGTAAGACAGATAGAGTGTTTGAACCAAAGCTACTGAGTTAGACCAAAGTCATTCTCAAAACTCTAGCTCCGCCCTTGCAAATACCCTACTCTCTCATCTCATAAGATGTGATGAGAATCTCAATCGAGGAAATGACAAAAATGGTATCGTGATTGTATGGGTCAAAATCTATATTTAGAATATGTAGGTCAAAATGGTATTGGTGAAACGTTCCTAGGCCGTCACTTGTCGAAGTGATCTAAGAAACGGTGAAGGTCGTGATCGAAGAGTCAACAAGGGCTGAAGCCGAGGAGTCATCAAGGATCGATGCCGAAGTTGAGTACCCTTGACAGAGTTATAAGGACTAGTTTCAAGATAGGACATTAAAGAAAATATTCTAGTGGATATTTTCTGCACTTGTACTATAAGGGCTTCTAGGAGCATGTTCCCTATAAATAACAAGAGACGATAGGGGACATGAAATATTCATTTTGTAAAATATACTTTGACTTTAAAGGGAGAATCTGGTCTTATTGCTAGCTTACAAAAATAACTTTGTCACTAAGATTCCTGTCCACATTCACTAGATTCGAGAATAATTCGGATATTTAAAGGTTTATCCATCATTCATCATTGTCAGAAAGAACATGCATTGATTTCATTCTTTCTCGGGTGATTCATTTGCTCTAATAAGAAAACGAAAGCATAGTAGCAAACATGAAGAGGAAATGAGAATAACAGATAGAATGTGTATGAGGAACAACAAACACAATTCCCCCCAGCCTATCCACTATCTCAGCACCATCCAACAAACTGATTTCTTCCCAAACCCAACTCCAATGTTTTGAGCAGAGTCCAAATATGAATCTGCAACATAGAGTAGCCTCACTACTCACTAGTATTCATCGTAGAAATGACATCACGTATGCTATTTAGGAATTAGTCAGTACGTCTTGAATTTTAGTTTTTTTAGTTTAATATAGGATAAAAATATTTTAAATTATTCCGAAATTAAAATTTTTAGTTTAAAATCTCAAGAAAAAATTATAACTGGTTAATATCTAAATAGTATCTCTGAGAATAACTATTTGTGCACTTGCCCCAGTATTCATCTGAGTGAATTTTTCAGAAACCACTATTGTTTAGTAGCTATTAAGTTCCTATAGCTACCATATACATAACTACTTCTTATAGCTATTATTCAGTTGTTATGGTAGTGTATTCGCTATATTCGCGCTACTGTATTGATGAATACCGCAGCAAAAAGCGCCTAAAACTCAGGGTAGTCCAGCTGAATGCGCATGTATTTGCGCCATATATTCATGAATACAGCAGTAAAAGACGCCTAAAAATCAGGGCAGTCCAGCTGTACGCGCATGTACTCACATGTATTCGCGTTGTTGTATTCATGAATACAGCAGTAAAAGACGCCTAAAATCGGGAAGTTCAGCTGTACGCGCATGTATTCACATGTATTCGCTCCATCTATTTATGAATACAACAGCAAAAAGTGCCTAAAATCAGGGCAATCCAGTTGTATACGCATGTATTCATATGTATTCGTGTTGCTGTATTCATGAATACAACAGTAAAAAGCGCCTAAAATCAGGGCAATCCAGCTGTATGCGCATGTATTCATGAATGCAGTAACGACAATCACCTTAAAAATAGGCATGTCCAGTTGTCTAAGAGAAATGAAAAACATAAAGAGCGTATTTCATACCTTATTTCATGCCTCAATGGTAGTATATAACATAAATGCTTATTTTGCTATAAAATATAAAAGATAGCTATAGAAAATAATATTTTAATAATTTTGATTTATAATAAATAGGGTGTATACCTTTGCTATAGAAGGTAAAATTTCGGGGGAAGTGCACAGTTAACCACTATTTAGTGATGTCTTTACTCTTTAGCCACTGTTTAAAATGTATTTACTTTTTAGCCAGTACTTAATAATCTTTTACCCGTTCGGACGAAAATACCCTTGTGTTAGACATGGGTGTTGTGTAAATATTAAGGACATGGTGTCCTTAACTTCATGAATGCTGTGTAAATATTAAGGACATGGTGGCCTTAACTTCATGAATGTTGTGTAAAATATTAAGGACATGGTGTCCTTAACTTCATGAATATTGTGTAAATATTAAAGACAAAGTGTCTTGTGTTTGCACATTCCGTTATTAAACTTTAGGACATCATGTCCTTAACTTCATATGTACAATGTAAATATTAAGGACATGGCGTCCTTAATTTCATGTGTGCAGTGTAAATGTTACATAACATCCTATGTACAGTGTAAATATTAAGGACATAGTGTCCTTAACTTCATGTGTGCAATGTAAATGTTAAAGATATAGTGCTCTTAACTTTATAAGTGTTGGTAAATATTAAGGACATAGTGTCCTTAACTTCATGAATGATGTGTAAATATTAAGGACAAAGTATCCTGTATTTGCACCTTCCATTGTTAAACTTTAGGACATCTTGTCCTTAACTTCATCTGAGCACTGTAAATGTTAAGGACATGGCGTCCTTAACTTCATGTGTACAGTGTAAATATTAAGGACACCATATCCTTAATATTTACACCGCACTCATGAAGAATGGGTAAAAACGTCTTTTCATATTAATTTTAATAGAGTAGTGGCTATTTTTTCTTAGCATTAAAAACACTAGATAAAAAGTAAATACCACGTTAAAAAGTGGCTACCACACGCCATTTCTACTAAAATTTCCTTCATCTGACGAGCCCTGGGCCATCCAGAAATTTTAGTGTTTTGTTGGGTTGGGCCCAAATCGTATTAAGGCCACAATATCAACTCAAACTCAATTTCGACAAGCATGAGTAGAGGTCCAATTGGGCCTAGGTCTGCAAGTACTTAACCATGTGAGGTTCACACAGAGGCCTGTGAATAAAGAAACAGAGGGCTTTACTTGAGCTTGAGTCATAACAATTACAATGAGTTTACAATTTTTTCAGGTATTAACTGATTTGCAATATCATACAATATAATTTTAAGAAGAAAGGAAACAAACATAGTATTAATAAAAGTAATACAATAATAAAACCACGTGAAACAACCATCCAAATAGGGGTAAAGGTAATTCATTTTGCTAACTTAGTACGTAGGTTTCAACTAAATTATCAATAATAAAGACAATTTTTGATCCTGTCACTCAGCTTAAAATAAGAACTAACAAAAACAAGTAATTAACCATTTCCAAATTTTCCACTGATCTACTTGTCATCTAGTCCTTTTTGTCTAAGTCAAAGTTTGTCCTAACTAATAACCAGTTTACTAAATCCAAGTATATAAATGCCCCCACATAATCGTCCAGCATATTTAAAACAAAGGTCCTTTTTTGACAAGACTAATAAACTAGATTATTCATCACGTAGAACTGGTTTTTATCTAAAAATGCCACTTGTCTTGATACAAATACGAACCTATAAAATATCTAAAAAAAATCTGTTTTATTTTATACAAATCAGCAGAACTCTTACACAGAAAGAGATAAAAAAATGCCAGACCTTTTTTTTTTTTTTTTTTTTTAATGTAATCCTGGAATTGCCCTATAAAAAATTAGAACCAATGGCCAGATGTTGGTCTTTTGATTACTCTATTAGTTAATTAGAACCATTAGTTAGGAGTGCCATTGACGTTGGATTAGCAAAGTCAAATGAGTTTTCTTATATATATGATTGACACGTATTATTCACTTATAGACGTGTTAATGACACTAATGACATAGATTAAGACACTAATGGCTAAATAACTCTATGTAACAACTGATTAAGAATGACATGGATTTTCAATTCCCCTTAATCAGGGTGCTGCTTTACTCCCAAACCACTAAACTTTTTGTCTTTAGGTTACAGATACTGAAAACTGACATCAAGTCTTTATTACACGGGCGTTTAGTAATAGTAAGTATTCACAATAGGTGAATTTGATTTAATTAATGGGTGCGAACGACAAATGTATTCAAATTTTCTTATAGAACATATATATATATATATATGAATATTACAACATATGTACACATAAATGTTCATGTGAAAGATAATGATGCAACAGTGCACTTTGCTACTGAATGGATGTGAGAGCAATTATTTTAAGATATCTTTTCTAGGTAATTATTCTTTTAAAATATCTCTACGTTAGTTGGCTAATATTTTGCATCTGCTTTTGAACAATTAGGCAAGGACTTATATATCTTAATCCTTGATTAAGAAGTTAAGTCAAGTCTCTTAAGAGTGTTTAGCTTTCAAAACATCTTCTCCTTGCATCCAAAAGATGCAAAGAAATAAGGAAAGAAATTACAAATATTCGCTTTTGACTGCCAAACGATTTCTTTAATTTTTATTAATCTTGGTTTGGGCACTTCATTCAATTTCCATGGCCATGGTCAGATGAGTCAGTACTATGTCGCTATGACAATCACTTTAACTTAGAGTTCGGAACTCAATTATTGAATTTTTGGACAAGTGTGACATTAATAGGTGGAAAAAACAAAGAGAGACCAAACTATGTATAACGCGGTAATAAACCGCGCTATACCTTAACGTTGGTTTAGCCGTTAAGGTATAGCGCGGTTTATTACCGTGTTATACATGCATACCGCATATTTTTTCCGCGCTATGCTGACGGGATCTGACGGAAAGGTATAGCGCATGAAATAATCGTGCTATACCAGTTATTATATCGTCGCCTTCTTCACCAATCGACAGAACCCCCATTTTTATATTATCCCCACAAATAGCGGTCC